>JAGFBZ010001925.1:0-188023 GCA_018398805.1 Hirundichthys speculiger
TTTATTCAAACTTGAAGGAGAAACGTACGGCTACGACTGAAATGAGCAGGTTTTTCCACAAGAAGTTCTCCTCGTAGAAGGACGGGAGGAAGGTGGCCTGTGAGAGGACAGATGGACATCAGTGAGGACATCAGTGAGGACACCAGCCCGTCCTCCTCTCTTAAAGGAAGGAGCTTCTGCAACCGTATCTGACTCCGCCCACCTTGGTGATGCAGTTGAGGCAGCCCATGAGGGGGTACAGCGGGTTGAAGAGACACAGGACGTTGTGCAGCGTTCTGGTCAGATCAGGGTTGTCGTTGACGAACAACTGGACCACGGAGGCCGACACCACACACACCTGGACACACACACACAGTAAAGCTGGACACCACACACACCTGGAAACACACACTAAAGCTTTGCCGCCGCTCTTCTCTGAGCCTCTCAGATCTGTTCAGCCTCACCATCATGGAGATGAAGGAGAAAAAGTCCCGGTTGCTCTGGACTCGCGTGAACCCGAAAGAAAACACGTAGGTGAAGAGGATCATGGCGGGACCGAAGCCGACGGTGCAGAGGACCTGAGGGAGGAAAGGGGGAGGAGTCATGATCAGGTGACGCCTGGAACTGTGTAGGTGAACGTGTAGAGCGGCTGCACGGACCACGGCGGTGAGGTTGCTGGAGGTCAGCAGGTTTCCAGAGTGGAAGGAGAAGAGGACGATGCACATGCAGGACAGGATGAAGTAGTAGAAGGGGATGTCCACCGCCGCCTGGCCGCACCAGTACGCCGACGGTACCAGACCTGAGATCCGCAGCGTGGAGCGACACTTGATCTGGAGGGAAACAGGAGACCGCTGCATCATCCCAGAAATGTTCTGAACCCTGAACCCTGACCCCTGACCCTAAACCTGACCAAACAACCAGGACACAGTCTACAAGCTTCTATGTTTCTGGAGGGAGGAGGAGCCTGCAGGGAGGAGGAGCCTGCAGGGAGGAGGAGCCTACAGGGAGGAGGAGCCTGCAGGGAGGAGGAGCCTGCAGGGTGTCGCTATGACACGGATGGATTTCTGTCCTCAAAGTTTGAATTTCTTGTGTAAAATAGCAAATTTTACAATGTTGCAATTTTTCTTTTATTGCAGGAAAAAAGCTTTTCTTTTTTGTCTTTTGTTTAAGAAAATATTTTTTTTCTTTTAAACCAATTTAATAAATTCTGACTTTTTTTGTAAAAAAATTACTTTTTGTTCTAAAACCAGAGCTTCTTGTTGTTAAAAAATTACAAATTTCATGAAATCATGTCTTTTTGAGGGAAACGGTTAAAACTTTTGTTGTAAAAATCACAACTTTTAGGCTGCAGGAGCGCAGCTGCTAATAAGGCTGCAGGAGTGTAGCCTCTGTAGCGGCTGCAGGACTGTAGTGGCTACAGGAGTGCAGCGGCTGCAGGAGTGTAGCCTCTGTAGCGGCTGCAGGACTGTAGTGGCTACAGGAGTGCAGCGGCTGCAGGACTCTAGCCTCTGTAGCGGCTGCAGGACTCTAGCCTCTGTAGCGGCTGCAGAAGTGTAGCTTCTGTAGCGGCTGCAGGACTCTAGCCTCTGTAGCGGCTGCAGAAGTGTAGCCTCTGTAGCGGCTGCAGAAGTGTAGCCTCTGTAGCGGCTGCAGAAATGTAGCCTCTGTAGCGGCTGCAGGACTCTAGCCTCTGTAGCGGCTGCAGGACTCTAGCCTCTGTAGCGGCTGCAGAAGTGTAGCCTCTGTAGCGGCTGCAGAAGTATAGCCTCTGTAGCGGCTGCAGAAGTGTAGCCTCTGTAGCGGCTGCAGGAGTGTAGCTTCTGTAGCGGCTGCAGGAGTGTAGCTTCTGTAGTGGCTGCAGGACTCTAGCCTCTGTAGCGGCTGCAGGAGTGTAGCCTCTGTAGCGGCTGCAGGACTCTAGCCTCTGTAGCGGCTGCAGAAGTGTAGCCTCTGTAGCAACAAATATCGATCATTTGAATCTTAATTTGGGTGATTTCCATTCAGAATCATCTTAGTCATGTGCACCGGTATCAACCGACTACCTCTCGATCCCGCGTGTGGTCCATTGCGAAATAGGCGGGCATCCCAGCGGCCAGCATTCCTAGCATGACGGCCTCTATGTAGACCAGGGCGTAGGACGTAGCGTCTGGGATTTGCTGGGAAGGACGCCACAGATCACATGATTAATCTCCTGGAGACTGACAGTTGCCCGACTCCCTACTACCGTTAGAGACTTACGTAGTCAAACGGTTTGGTCCAGGTCCGGATCTGGCCGGTACCATTCAGCCCCCGTAGCAGAGCGTTGCTCAAGACGTTGACGGCCATGGGTAAAGAGTGAACCGTGGTGCTGTTGAAGGCGATGCTGTATCTAAAGATCTGTGAGCACAAACACAACGGTTACTCCGTGGAATTAAACCGCCGTCAGGAAACGTTCCTTCCAGGACGGGAAGTCCGGTGACCTTGCTGGATCCGGTGACGTTGATGGCAGCGCTGTGAGGAGCTGCCGCCATGTAGCTGCCGTGTTTCATCAGCTCCACCTTGATGTCTTGAGACTCCAGGTTGTGGATGAAGTCGGAAACGTCGGAGTCTGCAGGAGCGACAAAACAAGACGGCTCAGTCGCTAACCCTAACCCGACGCCGACGGGCAGGACCACCCCGAGTCTCACCTGTGGAGTTCTGGACCAGGAGGCTTGTGGCGTACCTCCGGGGCGCCTGATTCCTCCTCAGAAGGTAAATGGGCGAGAACTGACGATCCGGTGAGCTGATCTGGATGTTTCCTGTGACCAGAGACACCACGAGGACGGCGACGACGAACAGCAGGAACAGCACCAAACTGCAAGAGGAGAACGTCCTTCCATGAGTTTAGCTACGATTCCAAGTAGGAATCGGTTCCTAACGTCCAGTTCTGGAATCTTTTAGATCAGCCATTCCCAAACTTCAGAATACCAAGGCCCAATTCCAAATGCAAAACATCTCCTCAGCCCACCGAAACCTTTAATCACAGCTGTGATCAACATACAGGACCAGGAACCATGATCTGATATTAATGTGAGGGGTCAACAAATAAGGTGACACTTGTCATATTAAGTTAAGATGAAGGTAGAATAACACTTAACTGGTTTGTTTTGTCATTCTTAATGTTTTTAAATCATGTCGTTAATATTTTATAATAATTAAAAACATATTTTAAAAAGATCGAGGATTTAAAACATATTTGTTTAATTTTAATGACCTCTCACGGCCCACTTGCAGAACCGCGACGGCCCACCAGGGGGCTGCAGCCCACACTTTGGGAATCACTGATTTAGAAGATTTTTGAATTTCGATTCCTTTTTCCGGTTCCTAAATGTCCGCGCTATTTACTACACTAGCTTGTTGATGTTAGTCAACTCCACGCTAGTGGCGACATCACGTCCATCGCCAACGGGACTTCACTCGCCACAACATGGATCCCAAGAGACGCCGCTCTGGAGTTTGGCTGCATTTAAGTCCAGAAATGACGGCTACCTGGCGCAGTGAAACACCCGCGGGTAGCGTGTTACTGCCAAAGGAGGGAGCACGACTAATATGGCAAAACACCTTCACCTGCATGACATCACAAAAATAAACGATGTGCATGCGAGCATGTGTAAGAATAAAAATTGCCTGTTGCCGGTGTAAATGTGGTACAGTTTTTTTTTTAATGAATGAAAAATTCTATTGTTAGATAAGTTGCGACCTGTTGACCTACACGTCAAAGAATCGGAATCAAGAATCATTTTGAACAGGAATCAAAACAGAGAATTGGAATCAAAATCATTAAAATCCAAACGATGCCCAACTCTATTCATAAGACACCTCATAAAGACAGAAGACAGACGGACAACTAGCTACAAAGATCATCCAGCGCAACATCACAAGATCATTATTACCAGCAACTTTTATCCAAAATAACATGTAAATGAGGAACAACGTTCAAGGGTGTTAAAGAGGAGTAAAAGAATCGTTTACAACGAACATGAACGACATTAAACTCAGGAGGAGTCAGATTTCACCCGTCAAACACCTACAATCCAGTCTGGAATCTCTGATAAACAGTTTTACGACCGTTCAGGTCGTCATGTGACCAACAAGGTTATTATCGTTAATGAAAACGAACGAAATAACGAAAACAAGAATTGAAAAAACCCTTTCGTTAACTGAAATACAATAAAAACAAGTTCTTAAAAAATGATAACTAACTCAAAAACGTCCTTCGTTTTCGTGTTTGTAATTTTTTTTTCCTCATAAACGTTTGAAATCTATTAACTTCGCTCCGCCGTACAACGACAACCGCTTAAAAAAAAAAAAAAAAAAAAAAGTGATCAGCAGTGATGCTGCAGTAAAGGTTGGTAGAAAGCGTCTCAGTTCTATTTGGGATTTCTTTGACTATGACTGTGTTAACGATAAAAATAAGTGTCTTGTTGTAGAAGCAGGTGATACAATGTGTGGAATACTAACCAAGACTAGCTGGATAAGCTAGTCCCCTGGAAAGAAGGCTAACCAAGACTAGCTGGATAAGCTAGCCTAAGCTAGCCCCCTGGAAAGAGAAGCTAACCAAGACTACCTGGATAAGCTAGCCTAAGCTAGCCCCCTGGAAAGAAGACTAACCAAGACTAGCTGGATAAGCTAGCCTAAGCTAGCCCCCTGGAAAGAAGGCTAACCAGGACTAGCTGGATAAGCTAGCCTAAGCTAGCCCCCTGGAAAGAAGGCTAACCAAGACTAGCTGGATAAGCTAGCCTAAGCTAGCCCCCTGGAAGAAGGCTAACCAAGACTAGCTGGATAGCTAAGACTAGCTAGACTAGGATAAGCTAGCCTAAGCTAGCCCCCTGGAAAGAAGGCTAACCAAGACTAGCTGGATAAGCTAGCCTAAGCTAGCCCCTGGAAAGAAGGCTAACCAAGACTAGCTGGATAGCTAGCCTAAGCTAGCCCCCTGGAAAGAAGGCTAACCAAGACTAGCTGGATAAGCTAGCCTAAGCTAGCCCCTGGAAAAGGCTAACAAGACCAGCTGGAAAGCTAGCCTAAGCTAGCCCCCTGGAAAGAAGCTAACCAAGACTAGCTGGATAAGCTAGCCTAAGCTAGCCCCCTGGAAAGAGAAGCTAACCAAGACTAGCTGGATAAACTAGCCTAAGCTAGCCCCCTGGAAAGAAGGCTAACCAAGACTAGCTGGATAAGCTAGCCTAAGCTAGCCCCCTAGAAAGAGAAGCTAACCAAGACTAGCTGGATAAACTAGCCTAAGCTAGCCCCCTGGAAAGAAGCTACAGCTGCAGGCCAGTCAGCGTTGGGAAGGAACGGGAGAAAACAGCAACTATAATGGACTGTTTCCATGGAGACCAGATAGCTGCTGGTCAGTAAATACGCAGGAACACCACAAGAGGGAAGATGCATTGATAAATATGTTTATTGAGACCAGAATGTAAACACGACTATGAGATTCGATAGCCTTCAAAAAGTTCAGTGCTTCACTCCAACCAAAATTACAACAACCCTAATTTACAAAATAAAACTAAACTAACACTAAAACTAATAAAAACTAAACTAAAACTAAGTATTTCAAAACAAAAACGAATAAAAACTAGCAAAACTGCTCTAAAAACAATTAAAACTAACTGAATTTGGAAAAAAACTAAACTAAAAACCAAAACTATTATAACCCTGGTGACCAAAGCCTCTTACAGAGGACATGCCGACCCCAAGGGCTGATGGGAGCTCAATGACTGGCAGATAATGCCACCAGTCAGTCTGACATGGCGAAGCTTTTCTGGACGCGACGCACGTTAACGGGATGCAGTTCGACCAGCGGCCTAAATCTAGAAGTGACGCCGACTCTACGGGACCAAAGAGCGCCTCTGGTGAGACCGCTCCCACCGACTACCAGGGAATCTGACAGTGACTCAGCTGGATCTCTAACCTCCCAGAAGCCTTCACTCTGAGCCTTCTAAAAAAAATACAGTGATATACCGTGAAACCGGTGTAATTTTGAAAAATACCGTGATATAATTTTTTTGGTCACACCGCCCAGCGCTACACTCACGTGTACACGAAGGCCTTCCACTCCCTGCGCATGTTGAGCATGTGCAGCCACGCCACGGCGCTGAACTGCTGCCGCCACAGGGCGTGGCCCGACACCACGTCGGACCGGCTGTCGGAGAAGGTGAGCAGCCGCTGGTCCGTGTCGTCCAGGGAGGCGTTGTCACACTCGTCCTCCGCCTGCTCTCGGTTGAACACGCTGTAGTCTGGAGACGTCAAACACACACACTGTACTCTAAATACTTCTTTATGATTAGAAACTGAGGGTTTGTGGAAACACCTACCAGCCTGATCTACTTCAGACTCCGCCTCCAGGCGGAGGAAGACGTCCTCCAGCGTAGTCATGGAGACCCCGTAGTTGCTGATGCCCAGCTCCGGCTGGGAGTCGAGCTCAGAGAACAAACCTGCGACAGAAAAAAACGAGTGACCCGACCGTTCCGGTCCGAGTCACGGCCGCGTTAGGAGGCCGGAACAATCCAGAAGGTGCGAACTGAAGGGAAACGGCGGCGAGACCCGACCTGGAAACGTGTTCATGCTCTCGAAGGGCAGCGTGAACGTCAGCTCCGCCTCGTGCTGTCGGAACAGCTTCGCCTTGGGGACGTGAGTCTGGATCAGCGAGGAGATGGCGTCGGCGTCGCAGCCCTCACGGACGGACATTCTGGAAAACAGGACAGAAACGCAAAAGGGTGTACGATAACTATCGGACCGATAACAGGAAATTATGACGTCATCCCCATAACTCCGATATCACGACGAATAGCCCCGATAACATTTATATTTCTGTCAACACAGCGTGCCTCGCTCCCTCTGAGCCTTGAATGACCAGCAGTGAATGTTATGTTCAAGTGACGTCGGTATAATCAGAAAAACGATTACTGAATAAGGAAAATCAAGAATACCCCCTCATGCCAGAAAACAACTCGTTAACTCGTCATAATTTTAGTAGTTGCTGACTTTAATTGATATTCGCAGTATTTCCCCTCATGTTACACATAAAAAAAAAAAAAAATAGAAAAGGCTGAAAGAACGACTAGCAAACGAGGGAACGGGGAATTTACGTTACACCTTGAATGCAGCCTGCAGCACAGCGCTGATCACAACAAACATGGCGGCGTGGAACTTGGTTAAAGTTTCAGAAGAAGATAGTTTGGTGGTTATTTGTGACGAATCCTCCGAGTGAATTCTACGAGGAGGGAAGCACAAGCTTTAATACGTAAAACCTGATCAGCCACCTACAACATAACAAAACAATCACTTCCATGGAGTTTTGAAATCACGCTAATGTGAGCTAACGGAAGCTAACGCTAATGTCCGCAAAGCCAGCAGCAGTCTCTCCTCTCCCTCATTCCTCTATCTAAGCTTCCATGAGATTAAAAAATAAAAAAAAAAATACTGAACCTCATTTACTTTAATTAAAGGTATTAATTTAAATGGAACCACAAGAGACAAAATCCTTTAAATGTTAATCTTTTCAGTAGTAATTCTGAGATGTATTTCCATCAGTTCAAGGAGCCTTTATTTTTTATATCAGTCAGTAATGAACCTTATTTAAGTTATGTGAGATATCAAATAGGTTTGTTTGATAGCTTTATGAAAATGTTTGAGAGGCTTGACAGTAGTTTTATATTGAAAAAAATAAATATCTGTTCATTTAAAGAGTCCAAACTATTTTTGGTTTTGTTCATAGTATTGATGTAATGATCTTAGGTATATGTGTGTGTTATCGGTATCGGCCTTTAGGAGCTGAAAGTTATTGGTATCGGTTTTAAAAAACAGTTATCGTGCATCCCTAGAAATGCTTCCTTCTGTCCAGCGTTTATGAGGACCATCTTTCCTGAGGAGGTAACTCACCTGAGATGGTACCCGACACCACACTTGATCTTCAGGTAGAAGGAAGAGCCGACACATTTCAGCTGGCCCTGAGAGATCACGGCTTTACGATCTAGAGACAGAAAAGAAACATCATAGCGGAGACGGCACTTCAAAAAGCTTCCATCCTCACATACGTGGTGTGAACCACAGCGGCAGTACCACTTCTGACCACACGGTGGCCACACGGACCTCAGAAATCAAACCTACGGCCCTCCAACAACATGAATCCACATGTGCTGCTGCTCTAACGGGCTGCAGATCTGCTCAACATCGTCCCAGAACATTTTTGGACTCGCGGGACAACGTCTGCTCTGATGCGACGGCGAGAGTTCGTACCCGCCAGGATGTCGGCCTCGTCCATGTAGTGCGTGCTGAGGACGATGACTCTGCCGGCCCGGCGGCTCTTCAGCAGGGACCAGACCTGGTGTCTGGAGCAGGGGTCCATTCCCGCGGTGGGTTCGTCCAGCAGCAGGATCTGACGGACAAACAGGAAGTGACGACAGACGGACAGGAAGTGACGACACACGGACTCTCAACGCGTTAAACTTCAACAGTCGAGGAGGCGGCAAACACCTTGGGGTCTCCGAGGATGGCGATGCCCACGGAGAGCTTCCTCTTCTGGCCTCCGCTCAGGTTCTTAGCCTGAGCGGTCTGGATCTTCTCCAGGTCCAGATCCTTCAGCACTTTGGTGACCTGCCAAAAAAAAGAAACCAGTCCGACACCCGTCAACGAAGACAGAAAATAATTCATGCTTCTTTCAATTTAATAATTTACTGTATTTCTTTTATTTCTGATTTCTACCTGGATTTTTGTTTTTAGTCTCTTCAACGAGAGTCTAGACGTCGGGAACTGAACTTGTAACATTTTTTACCAACTGTCCTTGAAGGGCTCATTTGATGAATAAATCTATCGGTAAAATCATCTCAACTTGATATTTTGAATTTCTTCAAACTCCCGTCATGATGAGCTCTTTCAGACTGGTATGATGTCAGAGCTCTCTGATTGGTCGACTCGTCAAAGACGCTCGCTGACGCATTGCAGAGCCGTTACGGTTAGCAGATATTAAACAGGAGAAATATCTGGAGCTGGGGTATGGGGGGGGGCTGTTAGAGCGACGACCAATCAGAGAGCAGGAGACAGAGTCTCCATCTGTGATCAGTCACATGATGTGAACAGAAAAGTGAGGGGAAAGATATGGAAGTATTTCTGTGCCATCTGAGTTTGAAACGAATTTTTAAGATTGAAATTTTCAGCACACAACAGACTTTGAATTTTAAAAAACATCAGATTTCGCTTAGCACTGAATTTTTTTCTCTGAATTTTATTTCGTTAAAATAAATTCAGTGTAAAAAAATTGTGTCTTAAAATATTCGTTTTTTCAAAATTCAACCCGCGAAATTCAACACCCCAAAAAAATTCGTGTTAAAAAAAAAAAATAACATTTTCAAAAAATTCATTAAAAAATTATTTTCTAAAAACGCCGTGTAACAATAATTCAACCTGTTACTGCGCTGGTTACATGCTGTTACTGTGCTCCATTAGTGGCTCTGTTGACAACAGAAAGTCCAGTCCTCCATTTAAAACTAATTCAGCTGGGCCTTTTTTTAATTTCGGATTTGACCCGAAAATTGAAATATAAAAGAAACAGGCATTTTTTTTTTAGTTTTTTTTGTGTTAGATGTTAGAAAAACGAAAATATAATAAAATGTCACTTTTTTTAATTTTTTTTTTTTTTTTTTTTTTTTTGGTTGACAATTGAAAATGGAAAGAATGATTGATACACAGATTGGTAAAGTTACTGAACTTAAACATGGACATTTTCATTTTAAAGTTCTACCAGACGGAGGATTCAACAGAAACAAGGTTATTTGTAACAAAGTTGACAAGTTTGTTAAAAGTTTCTGCTGTTACCTCAGAAATTAATGTTTTAATGTTCTGATTGTGCTGAGACACAATCATTTTGTTGGATTTTGTTTGTAGACTTTTTTTTATTTTTTATAAAACAAGATGACATTAAGGCCCTGGCTGTGGCAATAAGCTTTATTTTAATTGACATTTTTTAAGATGAGATTTAAACTAAATATGTGTTACTGACAAGTGCTGATGTTAAAAGTGTTTGAACAACAAATGTTATGACACTTTAGTTCATATGGCAGCAGAACATTTAAATAAAAGTGACCTTTACACTACTTTTGAATTCATTATTTGATTTTAATCGTGTTATCAGGGAAATAATGCGATTAATCGCGATTAAAAATTTTAATCGTTGCCTAGCCCTACTGAAATGATATCCAGCTACATCTGAAACAGATACAGAGACCTGCTGTCTCCATCTTTTAGTACAAATACAAAATTAATTAACGACCACTGGAAGGATTGAAGCAGCTCGGGGCTCAGATCGAGCGCCTCGATCGTCCCTTTACCTCGGCGTCGACGTCCGCCGCTGGGATCCCTTTGATGGCGGCGAATATCCGGAGGTGCTCCTCCACGGTGAGGACGTCGAAGATGATGTTGAACTGCGGGCAGATTCCCACCAGCTGCTTCATCTCGGACCCTTCTGCGATCTCCGCCACGGGCGAGCCGTAGATGGCGGCCGAGCCGTTGGTGGGGGGGCAGATGCCGCACAGGATGTTCATGAGGGTGGACTTCCCGGCGCCGCTGTGCCCCAGCAGGGCCGTTATCTGGCCCTCGTAGATGTCGAACGTCAAGCCTGAGGAGGAGGAACGCGGCGGAGCGTCGGTGATCACGCGGCAACCGCCAACCAGGTGAGACGGGCGTCCACTCACCTCTCAGAGCCTCCACCACGCTGTCCTTGTCTCTGTACACTTTACAGATGTTGTTGATGCTGTCGGAGCAAAACAGGTAAAATGACAAAGCTGCTTCATAAAGAATATCCCAGATTTAGTAGTTCTGGGTGGTACCGGTTCATACCGGTTCATACCGGATACCGGTGTTTATTTTTCTTATGATGATTTTTCATATACCGTAATACCGGTGAGTATGTACTGTAGCGTACACACAACGTTGGGAACGCCGCGCGGCGGAACGTAAGCCGCAGAACATGTTTGACAGGGGGCTGTTTTGCAGTTGCACCGGAGGCGCAACACGCTACTAGTTTCTGGTTAAACGGTGATGAATGCAAACAGAGAAGTCCCGAAGTGGAAGCTCCAGAACGGTAACATGAGACTGAGGAACTTCTTCCTGAACGAGGAGCCGTGGATTTAAAAAAGACGACGTCCAACAAACTACAATAATCTGCAAATGTTGCCGAGCTAAAGCGTTAGCCGCGGGAGGCTACACCAGCAATCTGCTACTCTTCGTAATGGCTGCCCCAGAGGCCTTTTTTTTTTATTATATATTTAGCTTGTCCATAAAGTTGTAATGTGTTAATATTGTTAATATGCTGCTACAGGATAATCTTTTTTTTCAAAACTTGAATATTGCAAGTTGCATACTTTGTTTACTGTTTATTTGTTGAAATATCTCGAGAACGTTGTTTACATTGTGTAAATTTTTTTTTTCTTCAGATCGAAGTAGAGCTAAATTAATGAGCTAATGAGCATGTGGGGGGGGGGGGTTACCGGATGGCTTCCTTCCCTCTGAACTCGGGGGACACGGGCTCGATGGACTCGTCTCCAGCGGGGGCGCCGTTGGCCTCCGCGTCGTACACGGAGCTCACTTCCACGTAGCGCTTCCGGTGCTTGGACCAATAGGACGGCTTCAGGAAGTAGACCAGGGACCTCCTCATCCCAAACTCACCTGCAGAGCGGGTCACATGACCACAGCCGTCAGATAAATCAAATCAAGGATGTGGAAGATGTGACGGTAGACCGTCGTTCTGAGCTTACCGGGCAGCACCTGGTCCAGGTAGACGGCCAGCAGGAGGTAAAGGACGCAGTCCACCACCAGCATGACCAAGGGGGCGTACAGCGGGTGAGGGCCGTTGGCCAGGGACGACAGCACGGCGCCGTCCCCCTGAGCCTCCAGGTAGACCACCTGGGAAACACACAGACCGGTGTTAAGATGTTAAAACGGACCGACGTGGCGGCGGCGGCGGACGAGCGTGCGGCGGTCACCTGAGCGATCCCGATGGAGAAGGCGGTGGGGGAGAGCAGGCAGAGCAGCCAGACCAGCGGCTGGGGGAAGTCCTTCATCAGCACGGTGAACAGCGACAGGCAGCCGAACACCACCGTCAGCATGGAGCCCACGGTGCTGGCGAACTTCGGCTTCTTGAAGAGCGGCGTCAGCATGAAGGAGAAGAAGATCTGCAGCAGAGACGGGTCAGTCAGAGACGAGTCCGTCAGAGACGAGTCCGTCAGAGACGGGTCCGTCAGAGACGGGTCCGTCAGAGACGGGTCCGTCAGAGACGGGTCTCTGATCAGAGACGGGTCCGTCAGAGACGAGTCCGTCAGAGACGAGTCCGTCAGAGACGGGTCCGTCAGAGACGAGTCCGTCAGAGACGAGTCCGTCAGAGACGAGTCCGTCAGAGACGGGTCCGTCAGAGACGGGTCCGTCAGAGACGGGTCCGTCAGAGACGACGGGTCCGTCAGAGACGGGTCACTGATCAGAGACGGGTCCGTCAGAGACGAGTCCGTCAGAGACGAGTCCGTCAGAGACGGATCACTGATCAGAGACGGGTCCGTCAGAGACGAGTCCGTCAGAGACAGATGAGTCCGTCAGAGACGGGTCCGTCAGAGACGGGTCCGTCAGAGACAGACGAGTCCGTCAGAGACGGGTCCGTCAGAGACGGTCCGTCAGAGACGGTCCGTCAGAGACGGGTCCGTCAGAGACGGGTCCGTCAGAGTCCGTCAGAGACGAGTCCGTCAGAGACGAGTCCATGAGAGACTAGTCCGTCAGAGACAGACGAGTCCGTCAGAGACGAGACGAGTCCGTCAGAGACGAGTCCGTCAGAGACGAGTCCGTCAGAGACGGGTCCGTCAGAGACAGACGGGTCCGTCAGAGACGAGTCCGTCAGAGACGAGTCCATCAGAGACGAGTCCGTCAGAGACGGGTCCGTCAGAGACAGACGAGTCCGTCAGAGACGAGTCCGTCAGAGACGGATCACTGACATCAAAAACTGCAGAGGAGCTGCATCTCAGGGGAAACATCCATCTACTTTGTTGTAAAAAAAAAGTTTTATGGAAAATAATTGGTAAAAAGTTAAGACCAAAAAAAAAGGAAGTTGTGGTTATTTGATGAAAGTGTTTCATAGGAAAAGGTCTTGATCTTCCAAAAATAACAGAATAACACAATAACACAACAGAAAATAAATTGCAAATTTACAAAAAGAAATTAGGGGAAAAGAAATCAAAATTTTTCAAAATCAAATATTTTATAACAAAAATTCACTTTTTGTGTCGTGATGTAGTGAAACATGAAGAAACGTGAGATTTCAGGACAGTTTGTTCTGACAACTGTGGGCTCTTCTGCAACCAGGAACCAGGAGGAGCTCCACAACCCCGAGAGGCGGAGCTCCACAACCCCGAGAGGCGGAGCTCCAGACCCCATGAGGAGGAGCTCCAGACTCCGGGAGGAGGAGCTCCAGATTCTGGGAGGAGGAGCTCCAGACTCTGGGAGGAGGAGCTCCAGATCCCGGGAGGAGGAGCTCCAGATTCTGGGAGGCGGAGCTCCAGATTCTAGGAGGAGGAGCTCCAGACTCAAGGAGGAGGAACTCCAGATTCTGGGAGGAGGAGCTCCAGACCCCCAGGAGGAGGAGCTCCAGACCCCCAGGAGGAGGAGCTCCAGATTCTGGGAGGAGCTCCAGATTCTGGGAGGAGCTCCAGACCCTGGGAGGAGGAGCTCCAGATTCCGGGAGGAGGAGCTCCAGACCACCGGGAGGCGGAGCTCCAGACCACCGGGAGGCGGAGCTCCAGACCACCGGGAGGCAGAGCTCCAGACCACCGGGAGGCGGAGCTCCAGACTCCAGCCGTCTCTCTACAGCTTTGTTCTGACCAGAAACGGGACCTGAACGTCAGACTCCATGGTAGACCCACTCCAGGAACCAGCGGGAGGTAACCATGTGACCAGCGGGAGGTAACCATGTGACCATGTGACCCAGGATGAATCGTTTTGACACTCATGGTTGAGAAGATCCCGCGCTCTGTTTTTATTTTCACACAGCGTCTGTCCGTCAACGTTCGGTATTTGAACAGAACAGGTTGGAGGTTCGTGAACGGGGCGGGTCCAGCACTGGTCTGGAACCAGTTCTTCTGCAGCTAGCAGGTTCTCAGAGGGTTTTAAGGCTGAACCAGACCTGATCATCAATACCTGCCTGAAGTATCGTGAAGAGCTTGAAACCATCTGTACTTACAGACGATATTCCATAGAGGAAGATCAGGGAGAAGATGACGGAGAAGTCGCTGTTGGGGAACAGCGCTGTGAACGTGGCGATGACGGCCATCAGGACGGACATGGCGGTCACCAGGGCGGCGTACAGGAGGCCCCACGATAACCTGCGAGAGCGCACAGACGTTTACCTCCTGGTCACGTCACCTGAGGAACTCACCGAAGACCTGCTCCTCACCAGAACGCCGTGTCGTAGAGCCCCATCATGGTCATGGTGTCTTTGAGGCGGTGCTCCTTCTCTCTCGGCCGCCACGTTGACGATGAGGAAGGTGACGAAGGGCGTGAACGCCAGGACCAGGTAGATGGAGATGAGGGCGTGGGGGAACTTGTGCACCTCCACGGAGCCGGGCTGACCCATCATCACCACGCTGACGTCCAGCTCGTTCCACACCGAGCGTTTGGTCTGCATCTGCAGGTGGAACACGGACCATCAACGGATTCAACCCTTCAGCAGCTAAAAACTCAGTGTTACATTGTTTTAACACCACGCCCACTTTAGATCAAATATAAATACAGACTGAAGGTGAGGTGTGGAGTTCTGGCCCGTCTCACCTGGATGATGGCGGCATCGATCCGAGACTGCAGGCGGATGAAACCAGAGTACCAGTAGTTCGCAGCTCTGCAGTTCACCGACCTGTCGATGCAGCTGGCTGGAGAACGAGGAGACACCTGTCAGAGAGACGCCAGGTGTGGACCGCTACACGCTCCGGTTCTGATCATGTACATCCACGGAAACACTAGACCTCAACAGTAAACACTAAACCTCAACATTTAACCTCAACATTAACACAAAAGATCAACAGTAAACACTGAACCTCAACACTACACACTAAACCTCAACACTAACCCTCAACACTGAACCTCAGCACTACACACTAACCCTCAACACTGAACCTCAGCACTACACACTAAACCTCAACACTACACACTAAACCTCAGCACTACACACTAAACCTCAACAATAAACATGAAACCTCAAGACGAAACAACACTAAACACGTAACTAAACCTCAAACATAGACCTCAACACTAAACCTCAACACTACACACAAAACCTCAACACTTAACCTCAACACTGAACCTCAACACTATACACTAAACCTCAACACTGAACCTCAACACTACACACTAAACCTCAACACTACACACTAAACCTCATCACTAAACACTTAACCTCAATACTACACACTAAACCTCAACACTATACCGCAACACTAAACCTCAACACTGAACCTCAACACTGAACCTCAACACTAGACACTAAACCTCAACAGTAAACACTGAACCTCAACACTAAACACTAAACCTCAACACTAAACCTCAACATTGAACCTCAACACTGAACCTCAACACTAGACACTAAACCTCAATAGTAAACACTGAACCTCAACACTAAACCTCAACACTGAACCTCAACACTAGACACTAAACCTCAACAGTAAACACTGAACCTCAACACTAAACCTCAACACTATACGCTAAACCTCAATAGTAAACACTAAACTTCAACATTTAACCTCAGCACTAAACACTAAACCTCAACACTACACACTAAACCCCAACCTCAACACTAACCCTCAACACTGAACCTCAACACTATACACTAAACCTCAACACTACACACTAAACCTCAACCGTAAACACTAAACCTCAACACTGAACCTCAACACTAACCTACACTCAACACTAACAACTAAACCTCAACATTTAACCTCAGCACTACACACTAAACCTCAACACTACACACTAAACCTCAACAAACAACACTAAAACCTCAACCCTAAACACTAAACCTCAACACTGAACCTCAACACTATACACTAAACCTCAACACTACACACTAAACCTCAACCGTAAACACTAAACCTCAACACTGAACCTCAACACTATACACTAAACCTCAACACTGAACCTCAACATTTAACCTCAGCACTACACACTAAACCTCAACACTACACACTTAACCTTAGCACTACACACTAAACCTCAAACCTAGACCTCAAAACTAAACCTCAACACTACACACAAAACCTCAACACTTAACCTTAACACTGAACCTCAACACTACACACTAAACCTCAACACTAAACCTCAGCACTACACACTAAACCCCAAACCTAGACCTCAACACTAAACCTCAACACTACACACAAAACCTCAACACTTAACCTCAACACTATACACTAAACCTCAACAGTAAACACTAAACCTCAACACTGAACCTCAACACTACACACTAAACCTCAACACTATACCACAACACTGAACCTCAACACTAAACTCTAAACCTCAACACTTAACCTCAACACTATGCACTAAACCTCAACAATAAACACGAAACCTCACCACTAAACCTCAACACTACACACTAAACCTGAACACTAAACCGCAACACTGAACCTCAACACTAAACACGAAACCTCAACACTAAACACGAAACCTCAACACTAAACACGAAACCTCAACACTACTCACTAAACCTCAACACTACACACTAAACCTCAATACTAAACACTAAACCTCAACACTACAAACTAAACCTCAACACTAAACCTCAACACTACACACTAAACCTCAACACTAAACACGAAACCTCAACACTAAACACATAACCTCAACAATAAACATGAAAGCTCAACACTAAACATGAAACCTCAACACTAAACCTCAACACTACACACTAGACCTCAACACTATACCACAACACTGAACCTCAACACTAAACTCTAAACCTCAACACTTAACCTCAACACTACAAACTAAACCTCAACACTAAACATGAAAGCTCAACACTAAACTCAACTAGGTGGCGTCACAGCACCGTTTATGAAGCAGCCACCAAGGTTTTCTCCTCCTGATCTTCAGAGTCCTTCAGAATGACTCGTTTCACATCACTGATGTTTCAAATGGAGACTGAGCGCTAATTTTACACACCTGTTGTCATGGAAACACCTGCAGTTGATAATTAGCAGGTATTGATTGAATATTTAGTGCTGGAGCAGGACCACAGCTTTGATTTTAATAGATTTATTTTATCTATGTTGCTAAAAAAAAAAAAACTAATGTTAACACACTTTCTTGTTTTTTAAATAAAATCAAAATTTATATAACAATAAAATATAAAATAATAGAAATTTAATAATTATATAAAAACACAAAATTAGAGAGAAATGAAATACATAATAAGCCATAACCTAATTCTTTCTTCCATTTCTTCCTGCAAATTTCTCTTTGAGATGAATAAAGTATCTATCTATCTATTTAGGACAAGTATGTATTTCATTTAAACCTGGAGAACTTTATCAGGATATTCAGAATAATTCTCTTTAAATTAAATTGGAGAATTTTGTTAAAAAAATGCACTATTTAAAAAAAAGCAGCAAAATTTTATGATTTAACCTTTTTTTCATACAATCTTTGTC
Organism: Hirundichthys speculiger; assembly: GCA_018398805.1. Classification (NCBI taxonomy): domain Eukaryota; kingdom Metazoa; phylum Chordata; class Actinopteri; order Beloniformes; family Exocoetidae; genus Hirundichthys; species Hirundichthys speculiger. The sequence continues at coordinate 17,667 of JAGFBZ010001925.1, forward strand.
TGACTTTTTAAACTTACCATTTTTTCCCTTTATGTCGTAAAAGATCAATTTTTCCAAAAATTGCACATCTCACATTAAATTACAACTTTGTTATAAAATTGAGAATTTTGCAATGAACTTTTTGAAGTAAAAATTAGGACTTTTGTGAAATTAAACATGTTCTTTGTAAAAAATTAAACATTTTTGTATTTGAGTGAAGATAAAGTTGCTACTTTAAGCAAAGCAGCTCAAACATCTGCTGGCCTGAGTTCCTCTAATTAACAGATCTAATTAACTCAGTAACGAGACTAAACCAGGTTTATTACCGATGGACTCGGTGTAGTCGCTGGGCAGCGGCAGCTTGTTGTAGGGGAAGCGGAGTCTGTAGGAGGTGGCGGCGCCGTCCAGGAACACCACCCCGATGAAGCTGGACGGCTCGTACAGGCTGGCGTTCTCCAGCTCCTCCTCGGTGGGAAACACCTCCAGACGGTCCTGCATGTCTGAAAAAACAAAAGCTCCGTGAGCCAAACGGGCCCGGCGCCGCCGGTTCTCCTCCTGATCCTCGGACTTACTGATGACCTGCGCCACCTCCTCCATGATGTGGATGGTGACGTTGGTGGCCGGCGTGTAGCCAAGGCCCTTGATGTCCTTGAAGTGGTCGATGGCGTCCAGCTCCACCGTGTCGATGCCGCCGTGGTAAACGTGAGGGTTCAGGGTGCTGATGAGGATGAGGAGGCCGAGGAGCAGCAGCGGGAGGATCAGCTCCTGCATGGAAACACGGGAGGAGCGTCACCAGGTGAGGAGGAGCGTCATCACCAGGTGATGAGGAGCGTCACCAGGTGGGGAGGAGCGTCACCAGGTGATGAGGAGCATCACCAGGTGAAGAGGAGCATCACCAGGTGATGAGGAGCGTCAGCAGGTGAAGAGGAGCGTCACCAGGTGATGAGGAGCATCAGCAGGTGAAGAGGAGCGTCACCAGGTGATGAAGGAGCATCACCAGGTGATGAGGAGCGTCACCAGGTGATGAGGAGCGTCACCAGGTGATGAGGAGCGTCACCAGGTGATGAAGGAGCATCACCAGGTGATGAGGAGCGTCACCAGGTGATGAGGAGCGGTCATCAGGTCACCAGATGAGGAGCGTCACCAGGTGATGAGGAGCGTCACCAGGTGATGAAGGAGCCTCACCAGGTGATGAGGAGCGTCACCAGGTGATGAGGAACGTCACCAGGTGATGAGGAGAGCCTCACCAGGTGAAGAGGAGCATCAGCAGGTGATGAGGAGCATCACCAGGTGATGAGGAGCGTCACCACCAGGTGATGAGGAGCGTCACCAGGTGATGAAGGAGCGTCACCAGGTGATGAGGAGCGTCAGCAGGTGATGAAGGAGCGTCACCAGGTGATGAGGAGCCTCACCAGGTGAAGAGGAGCCTCACCAGGTGATGAGGAGCATCACCAGGTGATGAGGAGCATCACCAGGTGATGAGGAGCGTCATCACCAGGTGATGAGGAGCGTCACCAGGTGATGAGGAGCGTCAGCAGGTGATGAGGAGCGTCAGCAGGTGATGAGGAGCGTCATCAGGTGATGAGGAGCGTCATCAGGTGATGAGGAACGTCACCAGGTGATGAGGAGCGTCACCAGGTGATGAGGAGCGTCACCAGGTGATGAGGAGCGTCAGCAGGTGATGAGGAGCGTCAGCAGGTGATGAAGGAGCATCACCAGGTGATGAGGAGCATCACCAGGTGATTAAGGAGCATCACCGGGTGATTAAGGAGCAGCACCGGGTGATTAAGGAGCAGCACCAGGTGATGAGGAGCGTCACCAGGTGATGAGGAGCGTCACCAGGTGATGAGGAGCGTCACCAGGTGATGAGGAGCATCATCACCAGGTGATGAAGGAGCATCACCAGGTGATTAAGGAGGATCACCAGGTGATGAGGAGCATCAGCAGGTGATGAAGGAGCATCACCAGGTGATTAAGGAGGATCACCAGGTGATGAGGAGCATCAGCAGGTGATTAAGGAGCATCACCAGGTGATTAAGGAGCATCACCAGGTGATGAGGAGCATCAGCAGGTGATGAAGGAGCGTCACCAGGTGATGAAGGAGCGTCACCAGGTGATGAGGAGCGTCACCAGGTGATGAGGAGCGTCACCAGGTGATGAGGAGCGTCACCAGGTGATGAGGAGCGTCAGCAGGTGATGAGGAGCGTCAGCAGGTGATGAAGGAGCATCACCAGGTGATGAGGAGCATCACCAGGTGATTAAGGAGCATCACCGGGTGATTAAGGAGCAGCACCGGGTGATTAAGGAGCAGCACCAGGTGATGAGGAGCGTCACCAGGTGATGAGGAGCGTCACCAGGTGATGAGGAGCATCATCACCAGGTGATGAAGGAGCATCACCAGGTGATTAAGGAGGATCACCAGGTGATGAGGAGCATCAGCAGGTGATGAAGGAGCATCACCAGGTGATTAAGGAGCATCACCAGGTGATTAAGGAGGATCACCAGGTGATGAGGAGCATCAGCAGGTGATTAAGGAGCATCACCAGGTGATTAAGGAGCATCACCAGGTGATGAGGAGCATCAGCAGGTGATGAAGGAGCATCACCAGGTGATGAGGAGCGTCACCAGGTGATGAGGAGCATCATCACCAGGTGATGAAGGAGCATCACCAGGTGATGAGGAGCATCATCAGGTGATGAAGGAGCATCACCAGGTGATTAAGGAGGATCACCAGGTGATGAGGAGCATCAGCAGGTGATGAAGGAGCATCACCAGGTGATGAGGAGCATCATCACCAGGTGATGAAGGAGATCACCAGGTGAGGAGATCATCACCAGGTGATGAGGAGGAGCATCACCAGGTGATGACCAGGTGATGAGGAGCATCATGAAAGAGCATCCAGTGATGAAGGAGCATCACCAGGTGATGAAGGAGCATCACCAGGTGATGAAGGAGCATCACCAGGTGATGAAGGAGCATCACCAGGTGATGCAGGAGCATCAGCAGGTGATGAAGGAGCATCACCAGGTGATGAAGGAGCATCACCAGGTGATGAAGGAGCATCACCAGGTGATGCAGGAGCATCACCAGGTGATGCAGGAGCATCACCAGGTGATGAGGAGCATCACCAGGTGATGAGGAGCAGCAGCTCTGATGAAGATGAAGATGACTGGTGCTCTGCCTCGTTCTCCTGCTGAGCTACTACACTGCAAAAACTGTGATCAGGGTTAATTAATATTTACTAAATAAATAAGAGTAAACTATACATAATAAAAAAGACTGTGTGCAGTTTGGAATCAGACTGAGTTGAATTCACCAAATTTTAATAATTTATTAACTGCATTTTACTCAGTTATTTTTTAAATAAATTCAGCTGAGAAACACTGAGTAGAATTTAATTAATTTCATCAGGAAAGTCAAAAGTGCAGAAAATTGATACATTTTACTCATTGGGAGGTCTTGATTTTAACAACCTACAATCCCGCCTAATGCATTTTCATCACACGGACATCAAGCCTGCACACACATGTCATGGACTGCTGCCGTTGTGTTTTTAGGTAAGACTGTTTAATTGTTCTTGGTTAATAAACAATTCAAGTGTCTGTAGCAGTTAACATTGTTTTGTGTTACTGCAAATTACCAAACATGCCAACTTTACTGCACTGTAAGTGAAAATGAAGTTACAGTGTTAGTGATTGGAAGTCAGCCTACATTGTCTTTGATTCGGCTAAAAGCATCGCGACGATTGAAAAAGCAGTCTCAATGCCACAATTTAATGTTACTTCCCAAAGTGTAATGTAATACCGTAATATAAGGGCCGTAACCCCCCCCCCCCTCCCCACATAATAAGCTAGCTAGCACGCGACGACAGGGTTAGGGTTAGAGGGTTAGAGGGACAAACAAACGGTGAGTAATCAGGAGTTTCGTCTAAAGTTACTGCATTTCGTTTTCACAATTACATTGTACTAACATTTTTACTCAAGTAGCATGTTAAAAGCAGAATACTTATCAGATTTTGTAATGTTACACATTTTGGAAGGAAAAACAGTCGTTTTTGTGTCGCTGTTTTGTCTTTCGTTTTTTTTAAATTTGGCGTTATTTTCACTGAACGTCTGTTAATGTGTTTTGAGCACAATGGCTGGTGTTTGGCTAATCCTAAATTCACCAGCTCTCCCCGAGCCTCTCCACTAACGTTACATTCAGTTACATTAGTTACATTCAGATGGCACGAACGGCCTTCCTCGTTTGTTCCCCTTACTTTTCTCGGAGTAACGTTTTGCTTTTAAACTGGTTGCAGCTCACACTGACAGATGAACAGTTATACCGATTGGCGCTTGTGAATGCTGGCTTGAGATCAGTACATAAAGTTTGGTAGGACTCTGAGCTGCCAGGGAGAGGCTTCGTTAGTCCGTCTGTTTGCGACCACACATTAAACACTGTACATTATGTCCCGCTAAATGCTACGTTATGCCTCCTTTTCCCCACTAACGTTTTAGAAGTCACACTGCCAACAGTAGTGACCACAGAGTAAATCCTTCAGTTAGGCATTGGACGTTCTTATAGAATGATGAGATCAAAATAAATACTAGAAAAAGAGACCATATCCACATGGAAAAATGACCAAAATACATGTCCTTTTATGAATAATTTGCTCTATAATGTGTCATTCACTGATAGCCTTCCTCAGGTGAAAGTGAAGAAGGGAACACACACTTGTAGGTTTAAAAGACAACTTATGATGAAACAGCAGATCTTTTGATTATATTATACATTTCTTTGTCAGGGTTATTCTTAACCCTTATTCTCATTTATATGACATGTTCCAGTGTCCCTGCTATTATCATCCTCTTAAGATAAAGGATCTACAAAGGTTATTAAGCTTCAACAATTATTTCATGCCACTCTTTTTATGATTAGTTATGTTTTTATTTTTCATGGAAGTAAGTCTATTGTAAGTGTGTCTAACTAGTCTTTCAGAAGCTACTGGGTTATTTAAATGTGATTCTGTACTTAAGTAAGATCATAGACCTCTTACTTGTTGTTTCTTATGCCCCTGAATGAATGTTCTCTTATTCTGACGTTAATAGAGACCTGAATGTAGTGGACTTATATCTGATACACTGCTAGTTATCCAAAGAAAGGTTAAGTCAAAGCACCTGGACATGTTTTGGGGTATTGAAGATGTTTCTTTAAGAACAATAAGGCTTTTTGGACGAGAGGGGAAATGTCTTGAAGATCAAAAAACAAATCCAGTTGCCTTGATTCAACCCTCTTTGGGTGATAAACTGATATTTGTAGGTACCTGGGTGACAATGTTTATACATTTCGATTGTTTAAGTTACTACTAATATGTTCCCTGTTGTATGTGTGTGTGTTAATTAAATCCTGATATGAATTTATTTCCAGATGACTGAAGAATCTGTGACTAAAAGTTTTTAGCAGGTATGTATCACACTTACATTATGCGTAGTACACCATATGCTGTGATACCATATTTCACATACAGTGCATGTTGTGTAAAGGTGTGTACATCATTTGTATTGCATTAGAAATTGATAACTATTTTTGTATCAAACTTTGCTGCATAAAAAGCAGATTAACTACAGTTCAAATTGTTAGTGATGTTCAAAGCCTGTAGTTCAAACCTGAATTTGAAATTTAAGGAGCAGAAAATATAGAAATACAGATTTCTCATAGACATACAGTTAAGTTAATGGTTTGTACATACTTTTCCACACCCATAACTAATCATGTTTTCATCTTGTAATAACGTGACGGCAAAAAAAGTTTATTTTGGACATTCTTAAAGGGATAGTTCAGTTTTTTTAGAGCAGTACATTGCATCTGTGCCAGTATAATTGTCAGTTTCTCCACTGGATAAATACCTCATAGAGGTCCACTTCAAAAAAGAAACTATCCCTTTAAGATGTCAGACAAAAATATGAAACCAACTGTAAGGTAGTATGCACATCAACAAATGTCAAACAATAAATATTCAAATTAAAGGTGCCCAATCTCTTACATATAATGGTATATTATAGGGCTGAACGATTTCTAAAAAAATATCTAATTCAGATTATGTTTTCAGTAATATTGCAATTGCCCATATGATTTGCATTGTCAGAGGGAATTATAATTTTGTGTCATTGTTCTCATTTTCACTGAAAAACATTAAAGCGATATTCCATTTTCCCCAGATTAATCCACTCAGTAAGTACTCACTCCTATGCTGATGTGATGATGGGTCAAGATCTTCAGTTCACAAACAATCCTGAAGTTTTAGGAGAAAAGAGGGTAGCAGCCTCATCCAGTACAACGGCAGTGAATGGTGACCACGGATAAAACGTTAAAAAAAAAAAAAACAACCTCAAAACAATATGTCTCCATCCTGCTTGTGTAGTGTAATCCAAGTGTCCACGAGCCATGTCTCCATTCTCTGCCATTGCCCTACATTAAACTGACTGGGTTGTTATTTCAGTTTCTGTGTTAGTAGGCATATCAGAGACACAAATAAAAAAAAAAAAATGATTTTTTTTTTTTTCATAATATGACCCATTTAACATGCTGTAGAGTCTGACTCAGAAGGTAAACAATCAACAAACTTGGAGGTTGTAAAATGATGTAAAAATGATTATCTTTAGTAGGTTGTCTCTTGCTTTTGAAAAATGTCGTAAGAACAGTATTTATGTTTGTAATATTTGAGGCTTTAAAACTGGTTTCATGATTTGTCTTTCAGATCCAGGATGAGTTTCACAGAATCACAATGGTGCATCTTGAATCAAAGTTCATGTCCAAGCTGGATGAATATACTCCTCGGCTTCTGAAACTCTTCCCCTTAAACATAACGTACTTTTATGTGATTGATAAAAAAAAATGTTGAAGCAGGCTTAACTGAGTCCCAGTTAATTGTTGTTCATGTGATGGTTCTAAAAAAATCATATTAACCATACTTTGAGCGAAGTGGCATCATGTTTTTGATTTGATACTGATATAGTCGATTGCCCCTTCTCTGTTTTATTGTTGTATTTTGGCATTTTGCATTTTGAGTGCTAGATAAACATGTTTTTAAAAATTGCACAAATAAATGTTTATCTGCTGCTATTTTATGCATTGTAATCTGTTTATGTTTCTTGATGCCACAGTTTACTTAAGTTTGGTCAGGATATTTGGTAAATTAGACACAGAAAAATTATGGCAACAAAGTGACATTCAATATTATTGAATAGATTTAAAGTCCTGTGATACAAATTAAAAATTAAAATCAAACAATTATTTTAGGTACAGATAAATAAGAACAACAGTGTAAATGTGTTGAATTAAGTAACAATATGCTAGAATATGAGTTCTTCTTCAACTACTTCATCCAAATAAGTTTTTTGCAGATATTTAGTAAATATAAATCAATTTCACCCACATAATTGATAAACATAAGTCAGTTTTGCCTAGATTATCAGTAAATATGAATCAGTTTCCCCCATATATTTAGTAAATCTAAATTATTTTTGCTCAGATACTTAGTAAATATAAATCAGCTTTCCTTGTGAAATTGACTCGGATTTACTAAATATTTTTTGGCGATATAACTCATCATTTGGCATTCTATTACTAAATCCAACTCATTTCAACTGTTGCTTTTATTAAGATCTACCTAATTTTTTTGTTTGAGTTAAGTTAATGTATTCAATACTTTTTAATCAAATTGCAGAACTTAAAATCTATTCAATTATATTATGTGTCACTTTGTTGCCACAATTTTTTTAAGTAACCATTGGTCATATTTTTCTCAGTGTAACTGGAAAACAGCAGATTTGTGTCTGAAAGCAGCGTCTAGTTCTGAATAAGAGGCGGAGCAAAGATTTAACTGGGTTTTCTCACCGACACAAACTAACAACAGCGTGTTATAGCTCCGCCCACAAGAGGGCTGACGCTCTACAAACAGGTCACTATGGTTACCACACAGGAAACAGGTGATCTCTGAACACTTCACCATAGACGAGTACAGAAAGAGGATGAAAAGAAGTGATGGTGGAAAAAAACGACTGCTGGAGCAGCTTGAACGGCCATCCATCCATCCATCCATCCATCCATCCATCCATCCATCCACACATCAACCCCTCCATCCATCCAGCCATCCATCCAGCCATCCATCAGCCAGCCAAGCCCCCATCCAGCCACCAGCCAGCCAGCCAGCCACCAGCCAGCATCACCCAAGCCAGCCAGCCCAGCCAGCCAGCCACACAGCACCCGCCAGCCATCCAGCCAGCCAGCCAGCCAGCAACATCCGCCACCATGCCAGCCAGCCAGCCAGCCAGCCATCCAGCCACACAGCCCCCGCCAGCCAGCCAGCCACACCAGCCACCCCGCCAGCCATCCAGCCAGGCCAGCCATCATCAGCCCTCCAGCCAAGCCACCCCTCCAGCCAGCCCCCAGCCCCTCCAGCCAGCCAGCCATCCACCAGCAGCCAGCCACCCCGCCAGCAGCCAGCCAGCCATCCAGCCACCCCGCCACCCCAGCCCCTCCAGCCAACCAGCCAGCCAGCCAGCAGCCAGCCAGCCACAGCCCCAACCAGCCCGCAGCCATCCACCCCAGCCACACAGCAACCCCCATCCAGCCATCCATCCATCCATCCAGCATCCTCCAGCCCCAGCAGCCAGCCAGCCATCATCCATCCACACAGCCAGCCCTCCACCATCCAGCCACCTCCATCCATCCATCCATCCTCCATCATCCATCATCCCCCTCCCTCACCATCCACTCCTCCATCATCCATCCATCCATCCACCCCTCCATCATCCATCCACTCCTCCATCATCCATCCCTCCATCATCCATCCACTCCTCCATCATCCATCCACCCCTCCAACATCCACTCCTCCATCATCCATCCCTCCATCATTCATCCACCCCTCCAACATCCACTCCTCCATCATCCCTCCCTTATCCATCCATCCCTCCATCCTGATGTTCTGCTCAGTTGTTGCCTGGTAACTTAGTATAAACTCCTAATAAAGCAGCTGTTATCATTTCTGTGCTTTTCTGATGCCTAAAAATGCACTAAAGTCTATTTTTGTTTCTGTATTGATTCTCCTGTAACACGCACACACTTTAGAGTCTCTAATCGACCTCACATTCATGTTTCTGGACGGTGAAGAAGTCATCTGAAGCTGAAACAGAGAGACCTGAGTTGTTGAACGCTGCTCTAGATGACTCAGATCTATTTATAGTCACCCAGAACTGCTTCGTAAACTTTATAAATGTATAAATATCAGAGCTTTTATTAACCGCTCACTTATTCAGAGAGACGTATGGGGAAGGTTGTTTTAGACTCAGCTCAGAACCACGTCTATCAGGTCCAGCCACACCAGAGCAGGTCCAGCTCAGAACCATGTCTATCAGGTCCAGCCACACCAGAGCAGGTCTGTCTCAGAACCATGTCTATCAGGTCCGTCCACACCAGAGCAGGTCCAGCTCAGAACCACGTCTATCAGGTCCAGCCACACCAGAGCAGGTCCAGCTCAGAACCATGTCTATCAGGTCCAGCCACACCAGAGCAGGTCCAGCTCAGAACCACGTCTATCAGGTCCATCCACACCAGAGCAGGTCCAGCTCAGAACCACGTCTATCAGGTCCAGCCACACCAGAGCAGGTCCAGCTCAGAACCATGTCTATCAGGTCCAGCCACACCAGAGCAGGTCCAGCTCAGAACCACGTCTATCAGGTCCAGCCACACCAGAGCAGGTCCAGCTCAGAACCATGTCTATCAGGTCCAGCCACACCAGAGCAGGTCCAGCTCAGAACCACGTCTATCAGGTCCATCCACACCAGAGCAGGTCCAGCTCAGAACCACGTCTATCAGGTCCAGCCACACCAGAGCAGGTCCAGCTCAGAACCATGTCTATCAGGTCCAGCCACACCAGAGCAGGTCCAGCTCAGAACCACGTCTATCAGGTCCAGCCACACCAGAGCAGGTCCAGCTCAGAACCATGTCTGCTGCTGGACCAGACCCTTACAGAGATGGGAAGAGTCCCTCCAGCTGGTTCATGGGCTCCAGTTTTGGACCGACACCTGGACCAGGGTCAAAGGGGACTGATGGGGATTAGGTAGTCTAGTTTCAACAACAACAACTCAAGCGTAAACACCTGAACTCTGCCTAACGAAGCTCATCTTCCCCGGGAACGATGCAGGAACGTTTTAGTTTCCCAGGAAGCAACAGTAACGGCGGCCATGAAGGTGCAGCAGAGCTCAGGACACCCCTGAACCTTCCGGCAGGTTCCTGGGCGCCTCTCGTCAAAGGAGAAGCTGATACACAGGGACGTTAAAAATGCACGAGGGGAACTTAAAGCCAAATAAAAAATGCATGCTCCAACAAAGACGACCTGGAACCAACTGCATTCTGGGATCAAATTCTCTGCAGAGGACCAGGAGCAACACCGCGAACCTGAGGAGGCGTCCCTGAAACCAATTTAACAGGAACTCAGCCTGGTGACATCACAGACTCGTTTCTGCTCCCACAGACACCAGACACCTGCGACGGAGGCGGGTCAGGCAGGTGGACGGACGTCTCACCTGGAGGCTCTGCTGCTTGGTCCTCCACTTGATGAGCAGGTTCTTGTAGAGCAGGCTCCTGGTCTGGGTCCAGACGCCGGCGTCTCTCCTGCAGCCGGGCTGCATGCCGCCAGGGGTCCTCATGTGGATGATGTAGGGACGGGAGGTGGCCTCGCTGATGCCCGCTTCAGCTGCAGCGGAACATTTAAACACACACACAAAAAAAAAAAAAAACGTTTTATAGTGTCGTCACTGCCGTTTAAGAGCTTCACATCTCTCTAGATCTTTATTTTAGTAACCCAACCGTTCCCAAACTTCAGAACACCAAATGTGAAAAATCATCATCAAAAACATTCAGGACTAGAAGCTACGTTCTGATATTAATGTGAGGGGACAACAAATAAGGCGACACTTGTCATATTAAGTTAAGATGACAGTAGAATAACACTTAACTGGTTTGTTTTATTACTTCTCAATGTTTTTAAATCATGTCATTAATATTTTACAGTAATTAAAAAAAATAATTTAAAAAGATTGATGATTTAAAATATATTTGTTTAATTTTAATGATCTCTCACGGCCCACCTGCAGTACCGCCACGGCCCACCAGGGGGCCGCGGCCCACACTTTGGGAATCACTGTAGTAAACCGATTTGTTTTGCTTTTATTTTCACTTATTAGACCAAAGACTGGATTAACTTTAGGCAAAAATAAATGAATCAATCCTGGAAGGACATAAAGACGCCAGGGGCTTTCAGAAAACACACATTTAAAAATACCATCAATCTAACGAACATTTAGACTCATTAAAGAGCATAAAGTCTGAAAGGATGATCACATGATCAATAAAACATTCAGCCTGATTCTATCCTTTAATTATTTTATTAGAATGGTGACAGTTAGTGTTAATGGAGGATTGTTTCTGGAAGCTAACCCCTAGATGGTTTCATCTAGAGATACACGATAACTATCGCCGAAAACAGGAAGTTATGACATCATCCCGATAACTCTGATATCATGACGAATAGCCCCGATAACATTTATATTTCTGTCAACACAGCAGTGTCTCGCTCCCTCTGAGCCTTGAATGACCGGCAGTGAATGTTATGTTCAAGTGACGTCAGCACTTGACCGGTGGTCCTGTTGGTACCAGGACTTCACCTGGACCCGTTGATGGACCCACTCGGAGTCCTGTCAGTCCACTTCTTTGACACCAGAGGTTCCAGATGTGGTTTAACTTTATTTAAGTTCAGACATCAGCAGCTCCTTTCTGGTTTTAACGCACAGAACTGAAACTAAATAATTAGAAATACAGGTTCATTAATAATCAGACTGTGTCTTCACTCTTATTTCTGGAAAATGGTGAAGTCAAACATTTTTTTTGGACTCTTGTCAGTTTAAGGCAACGTTAACATCAGATCTGGCACGTGCAGATGACTGAATGAGACATTAATTAATTAATTAATTAACCAGTAGATCTGAACAGAAGATGCTCTGTTGTGGTTTGTGACGTTAACCGCGGACTCCACTGGTCCCACAGCTGTGTTAAAAGATGTTTCCACCTCACCGTGGACAGGTGGAGGGTCGGGCACCAGGTTGAATTTGAAGCTTTAAAGCGAAAACAGACGCGAACGTGTCAGTTTGGCAGGTGCTGCCTTGGGCTAACTGCTAACGGGGCTCACGGGTCAGGCTTCATCTCCGCTCCTATGCGTTAAACACCGACTGGAAACCACAGAAAGTTCAGTGATCCAACTAAAACGGGCTCAGATTTAAGCAGTCTGACTTTAACGTTTGTTTTATAGGCAAACGCGCGTGAATTTGTGCTACCGAGCGAAGCTAGCAGCAGCAGCAGCGCAGCCGATACCCGCCGAGAGGCAAAACGCAGCTTCTCTGAGAAACGCAGACGTTTGAAATACTCACGTATGAAATACATTAAGGCATATCCCTCCTCAGGTGATGAACTAACGGTCTCGCGTATAAAAAAATCAAATCAAATACTATTTTTATGTCAAGCAATCCCCCGAAGCGAACCTTCCAACGTCGCTACTTGCAGTCAACTACAATTCCCAGGAAACGCAGCGTCCACCAATAGCATGCGGCTTTTCTGTGACTGACAACTGCCTGAACCAATCAGAATCTGTTCAAGTGACCTTTAATTTTCATATCACGAAGCACACCACCACAATAATAACTGATATCATTATTATAGTTATAACAAGTTATTTTTGTCATTACTATTTTTTTTACATTATTTTGTCAAAATAAAATATTTTGACGTATACAACAATTATTAATATAATTATTAGTATTACATATAACTATGATTAACATATTTTATTATTATTATTATTATTACATTGAATTTCCCTTTATGGGATAAATAAAGTATTTTTCATTTCATTTCATTTCATTTCATTTAGACTTTTTATAAGTTACTTTAAAATTAACATTAATAAAAAAATATGTATTTTATTTTTATTTTACATTATATATTATATACATTTCATATATATTTTTTTAATATACATTATATATTGATTATACCAATAATTATTGGTATAATTGTACATTTTTTAAAAATGGGTTTTGTTATTCTACATTCATATTTAGAATTTTTTTACACTTTAATTTTTCTTCAATATTTTCTTTTTCCGTCACCTCATCTTAAACCAGAAAAAATAAATAAGACAATTGAAAGTAAACAAACCAGAAATCTATTTAAAAATCAAACAATTCAATAGAAAATAGACACATTTTATGCAAAAAAAAAAAAACAAAACACATTTATTAAAAAATATATAGACATTTATACAGAAAACAAAACAAATAAATCTAAATTTTTTTACATTTTTTAATGGTTTTTAAATCCTAACATTCATTAATTTCTCTTGATGTTTTCTATTCTGTGTAAAGTGGCACCAGTGGGTCCCCCTGCTGGCCTGGAGGTGAAACTGACGCCTGGTTTCTGGCTGGGTCACTCTCTCTTTTTTTCTTCTATCATTTCTTTTTTAGTAACAGCTGAAGTATCTCATTGTTCTCTTCATAACAGTTCGTGACTCCAACCACAAACTCCTGAGACGCTGAAGTCTCCACCTGTGAATAACGACACCTTCCCGTTAAGTCGTAATTAAATCAGTAACACCAGTTCTGACTGGAACCGTCTGATCTGTGCAAACGTCGCCGGAGTGAAACGGAGATTTTAAGAGCTTCACAGGACGTGTCTGTGCCGGTGCGTATCGTGGTGTCTCTGGACCTGATCTAGGATCGGTGGTGGCGGCGGCGCCGGGAGCGTCCAAGCCGGCTCCTCGATGTCCCTGAACTGAAGGAAGTCGTGAAGCGGACGAGGAACGAGCAGCTGCTGGACCACGTCGGTCCTCATCAGCAGATCCGGTCCCAGCACTCGTCTGAGCTGCAGCCGGCAGACGTGGGTGAGGCGGGGGATGCTTTCTGCTGGGGGGGGGGGGGGAGGTGGAGAGAGAAGATCAATACTGAACGCAGGGGAACCGCGATCGTACCTGGACGGTTCTGATCACGTACCCAGATGGGGGTGCGGTTCCCAGGTCTTCCGGGCCCGTCTCTGATCCAGAATACGTTTCAGGGGCGGAGACAGGGTGGACCAGTTTACAAACTCCAGCAGGTAGCTCAGCGCCTCGCCGTCCGCCTGCTCCAGCCTGCAGAGAGAGAAGAGGACGTGCAGAAGCTGATCCGAGGACAGCTACCGGGGAAGGTTCTGGAGGCGTCCTGGCAGCTTACATGTGCGGCTGAAGCAGCAGAGACGGGTCCAGCCCCGTCCTCAGCAGCGCCGGGAGCCAACAGGAAGCGAGGCCCGCCTGGCTCAGCGCCACGCAGATCATCCCCCTCAGCTCCTGCAGCGTTCAGCGGCGGCCGTCCGGGCCGGTGCGTCGTCCGGCGTCCCCCGCTGACGGCGTCCGGCCCGGAGACCCATCTGTGCTCCAGGATCAGGTCCAGCAGGGCGGTGCTGTCCGTGGCGAAGGCGTAGAGCCAGTCCTCCTCACGCAGAGACGCTCCTGCAGCCAGCAGCAGCTTCACGGACGCACTGAGATCAGAGACACGTTCATGTCAGGGCTGTAGAGATAAACCGGTTTGAACCGGTTATCGGTACGGACGTATGAGATCAGAGACACGTTCATGTCAGGGCTGTAGAGATAAACCGGTTTAAACCGGTTATCGGTACGGACGCACTGAGATCAGAGACATGTTCATGTCAGGGCTGTAGAGATAAACCGGTTTGAACCGGTTATCGGTACGGACGTATGAGATCAGAGACATGTTCATGTCAGGGCTGTAGAGATAAACCGGTTTGAACCGGTTATCGGTACGGACGTATGAGATCAGAGACATGTTCATGTCAGGGCTGTAGAGATAAACCGGTTTGAACCGGTTATCGGTACGGACGTATGAGATCAGAGACATGTTCATGTCAGGGCTGTAGAGATAAACCGGTTTGAACCGGTTATCGGTACGGACGTATGAGATCCGAGCGCATCGGTCAGAACTGGAGGCTTTAGTTAATGTCTGAATTTATGTTCAGTCTCTGGGACATTAAATAAACAACATAATACTATTTTGAAATTAAACTTGTGTTTCTCTTTTTTTTCCTCAGTAATAAAGCAAAATAAGTAGTTGGGGTTAAATTGTCAATTTTTATTGAATCGAACTAAACCGAATCGTATCAAATCGTTGACTATTTTTTAATGAATCGTCCCTGAATCGGTCGTAGCCTCTGAATTGAGATTTGAATCGGATCGTTTTGTGAGTGAAAGATTCACACCCCTAATTCATATCATAGCCTACGTCCTAGCCTTCGTCCTAGCATCCTAGCCTTCCTCCTAGCGTCCTAGCCTTCGTCCTAGCATCCTAGCCTTCGTCATAGCCTTCATCCTAGCGTCCTAGCCTTCATCCTAGCGTCCTAGCCTTCGTCCTAGCATTCGTCCTAGCATCCTTGCCTTCGTCCTAGCATCCTAGCCTTCATCCTAGCCTTCGTCTTAGCATCCTAGCTTTCGTCCTAGCATCCTAGCTTTCGTCCTAGCATCCTAGCCTTCATCCTAGCGTCCTAGCCTTTGTCCTAGCATCCTAGCCTTCGACCTAGCATCCTTGCCTTCGTCCTAGCATCCTAGCCTTCGTCCTAGCCTTCGTCCTAGCGTCCTAGCCTTCGTCCTAGCGTCCTTGCCTTCGTCCTAGCTTCCTAGCCTTCGTCCTAACATCCTAGCCTTCATCCTAGCCTTCATCCTAGCATCCTAGCCTTCGTCCTAGCATCCTAGCCTTCATCATAGCCTTCATCCTAGCGTCCTAGCCCTCGTCCTAGCGTCCTAGCCTTCGTCCTAGCGTCCTTGCCTTCGTCCTAGCATCCTAGCCTTCGTCATAGCCTTTATCCTAGCGTCCTAGCCTTCATCCTAGCGTCCTAGCCTTCGTCCTAGCATTCGTCCTAGCATCCTTGCCTTCGTCCTAGCATCCTAGCCTTCATCCTAGCCTTCGTCTTAGCATCCTAGCTTTCGTCCTAGCATCCTAGCCTTCATCCTAGCGTCCTAGCCTTTGTCCTAGCATCCTAGCCTTCGACCTAGCATCCTTGCCTTCGTCCTAGCATCCTAGCCTTCGTCCTAGCCTTCGTCCTAGCGTCCTAGCCTTCGTCCTAGCGTCCTTGCCTTCGTCCTAGCTTCCTAGCCTTCGTCCTAACATCCTAGCCTTCATCCTAGCCTTCATCCTAGCATCCTAGCCTTTGTCCTAGCATCCTAGCCTTCATCATAGCCTTCATCCCAGCGTCCTAGCCTTCGTCCTAGCGTCCTAGCCTTCGTCCTAGCGTCCTTGCCTTCGTCCTAGCATCCTAGCCTTCGTCCTAGCATCCTAGCCTTCGTCTTAGCATCCTAGCCTTCGTCCTAGCGTCTTAGCCTTCGTCCTAGCATCCTAGCCTTCATCATAGCCTTCATCCTAGCGTCCTAGCCTTCGTCCTAGCGTCCTTGCCTTCGTCCTAGCATCCTAGCCTTCGTCCTAGCATCCTAGCCTTCATCTTAGCATCCTAGCCTTCATCCTAGCGTCCTAGCCTTCGTCCTAGCATCCTAGCCTTCATACTAGCATCCTAGCCTTCGTCCTAGCATCCTAGCCTTCGTCCTAGCACCCTAGCCTTCATCCTAGCCTCCATCTTAGCATCCTAGCCTTCGTCCTAGCATCCTAGCCTTGGTCCTAGCGTCCTAGCAGGACGCCTGGACCCCTCACTGACCTGCAGGGGTCAGTGTCGGCTGAAGAGCGTAAGGCCAGAGAGAGCGGTGAGCGGAGGCCCAGGGTCCGGCTGCAGTCCTGGGCGTCCGGGCTGTAGCCTTCCTTCAGGAGCGCCTCCACGCTGTCGGCCTGGTGAGCGTGGACGGCCACGTACAGCGGACTCACCGAGCCGGCGCCGCGGTCGCACCTGCGGTCCGTGACCTCAATCAGCCTCCTGAGGATTCTGTGTGAACAGATTTGAAAAAGGCGTGAAAGTGTCCAGGATTGCAGCACCTGACCCATTTCACCTGACCCGCCAGAGCGTGCACAGGCAGCCGTGCACGTACGAGCAGAAAGCTCCCGGAGGAGGCTTCTCTGCTTTGGTTTTAAAATAATCAGTGAGTGAGAAGAGCAGCAGTTTTATATCAGAAAGATGTAGTTTCACAACATTATTCTTTTTATTTTTATAATAAAAACAAAATATTCCACAGTCCAAGTTGCTCATTTTCTCAAAAAGTCACAATTCTATTAAATTTAAAAGCCCGAGATGCACTATAACTGTTTTTTAAAACCGATACTGTTAACCGATAACTTTCAGCTCCTAAAAGCCGATACCAATAACACACATATATACCTAAGATCATTACATCAATACTATGAACAAAACCAAAAATAGTTTGGACTCTTTAAATTAACAGATATTTATTTTTTCCCATGAAAAACTATTGTCAAACCTCTCAAACATTTTCTTAAAGCTATCAAACAAACCTATTTGATATCTCACATCAACTTAAATAAGGTTAATTACTGACTGATATAAAAAATAAAGGCTCCTTGAACTGATGGAAATACATGCGTCAGAATTACTAACTGAAAAAGATTAACATTTAAAGGATTTTGACTTGTGGTTCCATTTAAATTTTTATTTTTTAATCTCATGGAAGCTTTAGATGAGAGGAATGAGGGAGAGGTTAGACTGCTGCTGGCTTACGCACGTTAGCATTAGCTTCCATTAGCTCCCATTAGCGTGATTTCAAAACTCCATGGAAGTGATTGTTATGTTGTAGGTGGCTGATCAGGTTTTACGTATTAAAGCTTGTGCTTCCCTCCTCGTAGAATTCACTCGGAGGATTCGTCACAAATAACCACCAAACTATCTTCTTCTGAAACTTTAACGAAGTTCCACGCCGCCATGTTTGTTGTGATCAGCGCTGTGCTGCAGGCTGCATTCAAGGTGTAACGTAAATTCCGACGTTCCCTCGTTTGCTAGTCGTTCTTTCAACCTTTTCTATTTTTTTCTTTTTTATGTGTAACATGAGGGAAAATACTGCAAATATCAATTAAAGTCAGCAACTACTAAAATTATGACCGAGTTAACGAGTTGTTTTCTGGCATGAGGGGGTATTCTTGATTTTCCTGATTGAGAAATCATTTTTCTGATTATGCCGACGTTACTTGAACATAACATTCACTGCCGGTCATTCAAGGCTCAGAGGGAGCGAGACACTGCTGTGTTGACAGAAATATAAATGTTATCGGGGCTATTCGACGTGATATCGGAGTTATCGGGATGATGTCATAATTTCCTGTTATCGGCCCGATAGTTATCGTGCACCCCTATTAAAAGATTTTAAATTTAAAAGTTCCTGGTTTTAGGATTTTATTACTGTGTGAGAAAAATCTTCTTTGGAAAAAAAAAGTTGCTTTTATTCCTGTTTTTTAACTAGTGCGATGTTATATGAAAAAATTGTGATTTTTAGGTCAAAAGTCTCCATTTTTTAATAAAATATTACAACAAAACTTCACCATTTTACTGCAGAAACAGTGACAATTATACAAAATTCACAATTCTGCAGTAAAGTCATAATTTTATACCAAAATGTCAGGATTTTTTTGATTTGTTGTTTTATGACAGAAAGTTGTGATCGTACAAAAAACGGTTTATTTAAAAAAAAAAAAAAAAAAATCACGGTTTATTTGAAACTGTGATTTTTAAGATTAACTACATTTTACAACAACAGCAGACGAGAGTCGAGTCGCTACCTGACGTGTCCAAACTCCGCCGCGGCGTGAATGGGCAGCTGGGGCCAGTCGAGGCTGCAGACCACGTCTGGATCGGCGCCGTGACCCAGCAGGACGTCAACGCAGGCGGCGTGGCCCTCCTGAGAGGCGATCAGCAGCGGCGTGGCCAGGTCGGCCGCCTGGGCGTTCACGCTGGCACCTGAGGGGTTAAAGGTTTAGGGTGACTGCGTGACTGATGGGTGGACGGGGACGGAGACGGGGACACACATGGACAGAGACCAGCAGATATTCACCAGCAGTCACCAGGACCTCCAGACAGTCCGTCCGGCCGTACTGCGCAGCCACAAACAGCGGGGAGATCTGGTGGTCGTCTCGGGCCTCCAGGTTACAGACGCCGGCGAGAACACGAACGATCTCGCAGTGACCCTGAGGACAGACGGGATGCCGGAGACTGTCTCTCAGACTCAACGAGGACGGGTTTTTACCCATAAACGTCAGCTACCTTGTAAACCGCCTGGTGCAGGCAGGTCCAGCAGGACGCCGTGTGAGTCCCGTTGACCTCGGCGCCTTTACTGACCAGCAGCTCGACGACGTCCTTGTGCCCGCCGTCCACAGCTGGGGGCAGACAAACGTCACTTTATTTTACAGAAGAGGAAGCTCACCTGGGTGCTCACAGAGGTGGGGGGGGGTGGGGACATTTCGAATTTTATTCTCGCCATTTCGTCTTCATTCTCGACATTTTGACCTTATTCTCGACATTTCGACTTTATTCTCGACATTTCGACTTCATTTTCGACGTTTCGACTTCATTCTCGACATTTCGACTTCAATCTCGACGTTTCGTCTTCATTCTCGACGTTTCGACTTTATTTTCGACGTTTCGTGTTTATTCTCGACGTTTCGTCTTTATTTTCGACGTTTCGACTTTATTCTCGACGTTTCGACTTTATTCTCGACGTTTCGACTTTATTTTCGACGTTTCGACTTCAATCTCGACGTTTCGTCTTCATTCTCGACGTTTCGACTTTATTTTCGACGTTTCGTGTTTATTCTCGACGTTTCGTCTTTATTTTCGACGTTTCGACTTTATTCTTGATGTTTCGACTTTATTCTCCATGTTTCGACTTCATTCTCGACATTTCGACTTCATTCTCGACATTTCGACTTCATTCTCGACGTTTCGCCTTTATTCTCGACATTTCGACTTTATTATCGACATTTCGTCTTTATATTCGACATTTCGACTTCGTTCGACATTTTGACTTCATTTTCGACGTTTTGACTTCATTCTCGACGTTTCGACTTCATTCTCGACGTTTCGACTTCATTCTCGACGTTTCGACTTTATTCCCGACATTTCGACTTCATTCTCGACGTTTCGTCTTTATTCTCGACGTTTCGTCTTTATTCCCGACATTTCGACTTCATTCTCGACGTTTCGCCTTCATTCTCGACGTTTCGTCTTTATTCCCGACATTTCGTCTTCATTCTCGACATTTCGTCTTCATTCTCGACATTTCGCCTTCATTCTCGACGTTTCGACTTTATTCCCGACATTTCGACTTCATTCTCGACGTTTCGTCTTTATTCTCGACGTTTCGTCTTTGTTCTCGACATTTCGTCTTTATTCTCGACGTTTCGACTTCATTCTTGACGTTTCGACTTCATTCTCAACGTTTCGACTTCATTCCCGACATTTTGCCTTCATTCTCGACATTTCGTCTTCATTCTCGACATTTCGTCTTCATTCTCGACATTTCGTCTTCATTCTCGACATTTCGCCTTTATTCTCGACATTTCGCCTTTATTCTCGACATTTCGCCTTTATTCTCGACATTTTGTATTTATTCTCGACATTTCGTCTTCATTCTCGACGTTTCGACTTTATTCTCGACGTTTCGATTTTATTCGCGACATTTGGACTTTATTCTCGACATTTCGCCTTTATTCTCGACATTTCACCTTTATTCTCGACATTTCGACTTTATTCTCGACATTTCGACTTTATTCTCGACGTTTCGTCTTTATTTTCGACACTTTGACTTTATTCTCGATGTTTCGTCTTTATTTTCGACATTTTGACTTTAATCTTGACATTTCGACTTTATTCTCGACATTTCGACTTTATTTTCGACATTTCGACTTCATTCTTAACATTTCGTCTTTATTCTCGACATTTCGACTTCGTTCTCGATGTTTCGTCTTCATTCTCGACATTTCGTCTTTATTTGACATTTCGACTTTATTCTCGACATTTCGACTTTATTTTCGACATTTCGACTTCATTCTTATTATTTCGTCTTTATTCTCGACGTTTCGACTTCGTTCTCGATGTTTCGTCTTTATTCTCGACATTTCGTCTTTATTTGACATTTCGACTTTATTCTCGACATTTCGACTTTATTCTCGACATTTTGACTTTTCGGGGGGGGGGGGGGGGGGGGGGGGGGGGGGGGGTTAGAGAGAGAAAGGGAAACAAAATAATCCTGACGCGTCTCACAATGAAGAAAACGTTTTACTGCTTAGAGAAGGAAACTGAGACATTAAAGGTCACATATGTAATATTCGGCTTCTAGCTCCATGAGGCTGTATGGTCAGGGAAGACTCTGACAATGACTTGTGGGCGTGGCTCATTAATCTGATGACGCCATCGCTCGTCCTGTCATCCTGATACGACGGTGCGTCGGTCCACCGTGGGACCGTTTTCAGACGTTGTCCAACATGAGGACCTGACCCACCTGCACGGTTGAGTCTGTGGGCGCCGTACCTGCGTACAGCGGGCAGGACGAGTCGTTGGTGAGCTGGTCGACGTCGGCGTGGGCCTCCAGGAGGAGGCGGACCACCGCCAGGTGTCCTCGCTGCGCTGCCAGGTAACACGCAGACTCGCCCTCGTGAGTCGAAGAGTTCACGTAAACGCGAGCGCCTCTGGAGGAGCCGCCTGCACACATTCAGAGGTTTGTCAGCAGTTTCTCTGGTTTCCACAATTAAACCAAACAGACAAAAATGAAGAAATACATTGTGATTGAACATCCAGCCCTCGGATTCCAAACATGCTTCCAGATGCAGATGCAGCCTCTTCGCTCAATAAAATAACGCTCCATTGTTCAGACGTCTCTGAAATGTGGTTTTATAGAAGAACCGAAACAACAGAAGGATTCTCTGTTGCTGCGATACGAACAAAAGAGTTCCTGACGTCTCCAGCCTCATGGTGGCGCTGTTACCAGTGTTTTAATCAATGTAAGGTTGTCGTCTTCATTCCCAAATCCTCCTGAGCTTTTTAAAACAAAAGACTCTGACAGCTGTGAAGTACGACGGAGTATCAGGACCACGCTGAGAAAACAGAACTGTGGGCAACGATCTTTTTTTTCATTCCTCACTTATGAGAATAAAGACGAAATTCGAGAATAAAGACGAAATGTCGATAATGAAGTCGAAATGTCGAGAATGAAGTAAAAATGTCAAGAATGAAGACGAAATGTTGAGAAGAAAGTCGAAATGTCAAAAAATAAAGTCGAAATGCAGTTTCCACAATAAAGTTGTCTTAAACATTTATTCAAACCATCTTTACTCTACCAACATAATGTCTGTGTCTATGTGCTTTTATCGCATAGACAAAATATTATAATCAGTATTCGTACTTTGAAGAGATTGTGTTAGAAATTGCAACTCTTCAGAAAAAGAAACTATACCGATTCTGGAATTCTGGAAACTGCATTTCGACTTTATTCTCGACATTTCGTCTTCATTCTCGACATTTGTCTTCATTCTCGACATTTCGTCTTTATTCTCGACATTTCGACTTTATTCTCGACATTTCGAATTTATTCTCGACATTTCGACTTTGTTCTCGACATTGTCTTTATTCCCGACATTTCGAATTTATTCCCGACATTTCGACTTTATTCTCGACATTTCGACTTTATTCTCGACATTTCGACTTTATTCTCGAGATTTCGTCTTCATTCTCGACATTTCATCTTTATTCTCGACATTTCGACTTTATTCCCGACATTTCGTCTTTATTCCCGACATTTCGACTTTATTCTCGACATTTCGTCTTCATTCTCGACATTTCGTCTTCATTCTCGACATTTCGTCTTCATTCTCGACATTTCGACTTTATTCTCGACATTTTGACTTTATTCTCGACATTTCGACTTCATTCTCGACATTTCGTTTTCATTCTCGACATTTCGACTTTATTATCGACATTTTGTCTTTATTCCCGACATTTCGACTTTGTTCTCGACATTGTCTTTATTCCCGACATTTCGAATTTATTCCCGACATTTCGACTTTATTCTCGACATTTCGACTTCATTCTCGACATTTCGTCTTTATTCTCGACATTTCGACTTTATTCTCGACATTTCAAATTTATTCCCGACATTTCGACTTTATTCTCGACATTTTGTCTTCATTCTCGACATTTCGTCTTCATTCTCGACATTTCGACTTTATTCTCGACATTTCGACTTTATTCTCGACATTTCAAATTTATTCTCGACATTTCGACTTTGTTCTCGACATTGTCTTTATTCCCGACATTTCGAATTTATTCCCGACATTTCGACTTTATTCTCGACATTTCGACTTCATTCTCGACATTTCGTCTTTATTCTCGACATTTCGACTTTATTCTCGACATTTCGCCTTTATTCTCGACATTTCGTCTTTATTCCCGACATTTCGACTTCATTCTCGACATTTCGACTTCATTCTCGACATTTCGAATTTATTCTCGACATTTCGCCATTTCGTCTTCATTCTCGTCATTTCGTCTTCATTCTCGTCATTTCGTCTTCATTCTCGAGATTTCGTCTTTATTCCCGACATTTCGACTTCATTCTCGACATTTCGTCTTTATTCTCGACATTTCGTCTTTATTCTCGACATTTCGTCTTCATTCTCGACATTTCGTCTTCATTCTCGACGTTTCGTCTTTATTCTCGACATTTCGACTTCATTCTCGACATTTCGTCTTTATTCCCGACATTTCGTCTTTATTCCCGACATTTCGACTTTATTCTCGACATTTCGTCTTTATTCTCGACATTTCGTCTTTATTCCCGACATTTCGTCTTTATTCCCGACATTTCGACTTTATTCTCGACATTTCGTCTTTATTCCCGACATTTCGTCTTCATTCTCGACATTTCGACTTTATTCTCGACATTTCGTCTTTATTCCCGACATTTCGACTTTATTCTCGACATTTCGTCTTTATTCCCGACATTTCGTCTTTATTCCCGACATTTCGTCTTTATTCTCGACATTTAGTCTTTATTCTCGACATTTAGTCTTTATTCTCGACATTTCGTCTTTATTCTCGACATTTCGAATTTATTCTCGACATTTCGAATTTATTCTCGACATTTAGTCTTTATTCTCGACATTTCGAATTTATTCTCGACATTTCGAATTTATTCTCGACATTTCGTCTTCATTCTCGACATTTCGTCTTCATTCTCGACATTTCGACTTCATTCTCGACATTTCGTCTTCATTCCCGACATTTCGACTTTATTCTCGACATTTCGACTTTATTCCCGACATTTCGACTTTATTCCCGACATTTCGACTTCATTCCCGACATTTCGACTTCATTCTCGACATCTTGTCTTTATTCCCGACATTTCGACTTCATTCTCGACATTTCGTCTTTATTCTCGACATTTCGTCTTCATTCTCGACATTTCGACTTTATTCTCGACATTTCGACTTTATTCTGAAACTGCATATTAACTTTCTTCTCGTAAGTGAGGAATGAAAAACATATTTTTCTCAGTGTGGTCCTAATATTCCGTCGTAGTGAAGACAATCAGCCGCTAGAGAAACCTGTAGAAGTGACGTCACCTGTGTCCCGGCGCTTCACGTTTCAGGGTTAGTGTTCGGGTTTTTTCTGAGGCAGCGTTTCTTACCGCCGGCAGCAGACAGGATCTCCTGCACACAGCCTGGACTGCCGGCCGCCGCCGCCTCGTGCAGGGCGTTCCAGCCGCGGTTGTCTCTGCCGTCCACGCTGCATCCTCTCCGGATCAGCCTCCTCACCCGCCCCCGACAGCCCGAGCGCGCCGCCGCGGCAACGCTGGACACCGTGTCCCCGTAGCACTCTGTGAAGTCCATCCCCTGGTCCAGGAACAGTCACACATCAGACATGGATCTGTTTCTGACTTTAAAAGTCTGAATGTTTGCAAACATGTTGTATATAATCTAAGATATGCACACCGAAATACTTAAATGTTCTTACTTAGTGGCTATAAATGAAGACAGCTTTTATTTATTATTCATTTATTTTACTTCTCTCCAAATACTATAAATTGAGGCTGACACTAGGGGGACCCCTAGTGGTTACAGATGCTCTATGCATCTGTTTAGTCTGTAGGCAGCGAGAAACAACTTTCTCTGTAATATTATACTAAATCAATAACGTTGCCTCGTTGCTGTAAAATCATTACAGCAGAAACGTTTTCTAATATAAAACATTTGTGAAACACTTGTTCTATCTGAATAAAGGGAAGTTTTTCCTTGAAGCTGTTTCTTTCCTTAGTACTTAACATTTTCTCTGGGTGACTAAAAAGCACTGAGAAACTATTGGTATTGTAATATATGCTATAAAAATAGAGATATACAGAAATGAACTGAATTAGAGGTGATGTCATCAGGGAACCTCTTTATCTGGGTGGATAACACCGGTGAACCTGGACGTTACCAACTGAAGCAGCCCCACATCGTGACACCCAGCCACAGGTGCTGGTCGTGATAGGGGCATCCCAGTCACCCTGAGGCTCCTCCCCCAGTCATCCTGAGACCCTGAAGCTCCTCCCCCAGTCACCCTGAGACCCTGAAGCTCTTCCCCAGTCACCCTGAGACCCTGAAGCTCCTCCCCCAGTCACTCTGAGACCCTGAAGCTCTTCCCCCAGTCACCCTGAGACCCTGATGCTCCTCCCCCAGTCACCCTGAGACCCTGAAGCTCCGCCCCCAGTCACCCTGAGACCCTGAAGCTCTTCCCCCAGTCACCGTGAAACCCTGAAGCTCCTCCCCCAGTCACCCTGAAGCTCCTCCCCCAGTCACCCTGAAGCTCCTCCCCCAGTCACCCTGAAGCTCCTCCCCCAGTCACCCTGAGACCCTGAAGCTCCTCCCCCAGTCACCCTGAGATCCTGAAGCTCCTCCCCCAGTCACCCTGAGACCCTGAAGCCCCTCCCCCAGTTACCCAGAGACCCTGAAACTCCTCCCCCAGTCACCCTGAGACCCTGAAGCTCCTCCCCCAGTCACCCTGAGACCCTGAAGCTCCTCCCCCAGTCACCCTGACTGATAAACTGAGGCTACATGGCAGTTTAGTCCCAATAACTGTATGGAAATGCTCTTATTTCGACTATTAGACATTGTATCAAGTGTTAACGTGAGTAAACATCAGCCTTCATCAGTGAGGGCCAGTGACTATAAACGACAGTTGATATAAACGAGGTTAACGTGAATTGCTTTTAGAGATTTTAACCTATTTACTAAATGCATTAAATACTGAAGCTCGAGGCATTAAGAGTTAAAATATCCTCGTCATAAAATGAGAAACTGGTGTCTGCTCTTCCGTACAGACAGATTTTAATTTAGGCTTTTTATTATTTTTTTTGTTTTTTTAAATTAGCTTCAAATGTTTGTTTACGTTTCACTTCTTACAAAGCGGGACTTGAAAACGTAAAAAAAAAAAAAAAAAAAAAACGACATGAATCACAGAAGTAACGCTCGTCGGTGATAATAAGCACATCTACGATCTAAAGAGGATATAAAAGAGAGGATGTGTCATTTGTTTAAATGAATTTTAAGCAAAAAGTTCGTTACCAAAACACGAGCTGCAGCCGGGTCTGGAGTCGGATGGTGATGACGTCACGACGGTCGCCCCAAATGGGCCGCTGCCGCGCATGCGCGAAGCTTCAGGATTTCTTGACAGGATTCACCGTTTTTAAATCGCTTTATTTTGGTTGAAATTTCGCTTCACTTACTTGTTGTTTTTTTTTTTTTATGACTTCGGTGACGTCATGAGGAGGAGAAAGCAGTGACGGAGGTGCAGCTGAAGCGTTTTTAAGGTAAAAGCGTGTCGCTGGTGGGTGTTTTTTTTTGTCTGATTCACGACAGTTTATGGTTTTAAAATGCTCCAAAAACACAAACCAGCCAGCCGGAAGCGCAGGTGGAGTCCTGCACCTGTCAGAGAAGAGTCCTGCACCTGTCAGAGAAGAGGCTGTTGGCTGGTTAGACTCCGGGACGGGTTTTCTTTTTTGTCCACAGCTTGATTGCACAGTGGAGTGAAATTACACACAGATTAAATAAATTAAGCGGGAAGACAGACAGGTTTGTTACTGTCACACATCTGGAAACAGCTGGAGGATCTGCAGAGACCTGAGTGGAGAGGAGCCTCCTCACCTGGTTCCTCCTCTACTCCACATCCCTCCATCTCTGCCTTCACTCTTTCAATCACGACTGTAAAGCGTTGTGTGTTTTACAGATGTTGATGTGTGTTTTCCAGGTGTTGATGTGTGTTTTCCAGATGTTGATGTGTGTTTTCCAGATGTTGATGTGTGTTTTCTAGATGTTGATGTGTGTTTTCCAGATGCTGATGTGTGTTTTCCAGATGTTGATGTGTGTTTTCTAGATGTTGATGTGTGTTTTCCAGATGCTGATGTGTGTTTTCCAGGTGTTGATGTGTGTTTTCCAGGTGTTGATGTGTGTGTTTTCTAGATGTTGATGTGTGTTTTTCAGGTGTTGATGTGTGTTTTCCAGGTGTTGATGTGTTTTTCAGGTGTTGATGTGTGTTTTCCAGGTGTTGATGTGTGTTTTCCAGATGCTGATGTGTGCCTTCCAGATGTTGATGTGTGCCTTCCAGGTGTTGATGTGTGTTTTCCAGGTGTTGATGTGTGTTTTCCAGATGTTGATGTGTGTTTTCCAGATGTTGATGTGTGTTTTCCAGGTGTTGATGTGTGTTTTCCAGGTGTTGATGTGAGTTTTCCAGGTGTTGATGTGTGTTTTCCAGATGTTGATGTGTGTTTTCCAGGTGTTGATGTGTGTTTTCCAGATGTTGGTGTGTGTTTTCCAGGTGTTGATGTGTGTTTTCCAGATGTTGATGTGTGCCAGTGTTGATGTGTTTTCCAGATGTTGATGTGTGCCTTCCAGATGTTGATGTGTGTTTTCCAGATGTTGATGTGTGTTTTCCAGATGTTGATGTGTGTCTTTGTCCCAGCTGAAGACGACGGATGTCCCGTCAGGTCTGAGTGGGTCCCGGCTCTGTCTGCGTCCTCTCCTCCCAGAGGCCCCGGCGGCTGCGGCGCCATGGTGGACGTCGCCGTGAAGAGCGAATCCGGTTGGGTGTGTCGGCCTGAGGGGCGTGGCCTGGATGACGTCCTGCTTCCCGTTGAGCTCGGCGACGGAGACGATGATGGAGAAGAGCTCGGTCGGTCAGACGGAGCGGAGACAAACTGGTGAGAAGATTTCGGCTTCCCGCTTTAAAGCGGCTACGATTAAAATTTTTAATCGCGATTAATCGCATTATTTCCCTGATGAATCACGATTAATCGCATGTTTCTCATTTTTAAACGTTGAACTCCAGATTGTTTGTCCAGACAGACGTCCACAGCTGCTTCTCTAAGCTCATTGCTGATGTCTTTCCCTCTTGGCGTTGTGTTACCAGAACCAGAACCTTCATGGAGGTCTGACCAGCTGCTGCTGAAACCCGGCTGCGTGGTTTTATGCTAACGTTTCTCGTGAACGCCTGCTCGTCTCTCGTCTGTCCCCTGCAGGGACGGTCCGGTCCTGCTGGAGCGCCTGGAGGACGGGTCCCCCTGCGTCCTGACGCTACGCTGCGGCGCCGCCTCCCGCGCCGCCATCCGCCGCCTGCTGGTCGTCACAGAGGCCCGGACCATGGAGGTGTACGAGCAGACGGGAGAGTACTGCGGGACGGTGCGGGGCGCCGCGGACGACGGCGTCCCGCCCGACGGGTACGAGAACCGCCGGACTACCGACCGCTGGACCAGACTGGTCTGACTGGTCCAGACTGGTCTGACTGGTCCAGACTGGTCTGACTGGTCTACTCTGGTCTACACTGGTCTGACTGGTCTACACTGGTCTACACTGGTCTACACTGGTCTAGACTGGTCTACTCTGGTCTACACTGGTCTACACTTGTCTGACTGGTCTACACTGGTCTGACTGGTCTACACTGGTCTACACTGGTCTACTGGTCTACACTGGTCTCTGACACTGGTCTACACTGGTCTACTGGTCTACCTGGTCCTACACTGGTCTAGACACTGGTCTGACTGGTCCACACTGGTCTGACTGGTCTACACTGGTCTACACTGGTCTGACTGGTCTACACTGGTCTGACTGGTCTACTGGTCTACACTGGTCTACACTGGTCTGGTTACTGGTCTGGTCACTGGTCGACTGGTCTACACTGGTCTACACTGGTCTACACTTGTCTGACTGGTCTACACTGGTCTGACTGGTCTACACTGGTCTACACTGGTCTGACTGGTCTACACTGGTCTACACTGGTCTACACTTGTCTGACTGGTCTACACTGGTCTGACTGGTCTACACTGGTCTGACTGGTCTGACTGGTCTGCCTGGTCTACACTGGTCTACACTGGTCTGACTGGTCTACACTGGTCTGACTGGTCTACACTGGTCTATGGTATGACACTGGTCTACACTGGTCTGGTCACACTGTCTGGGTCTACACCCTGGTCTACACTGTCTACTGGTCTACACTGGTCTGACTGGTCTACACTGGTCTACACTGGTCTACACTGACTGGTCTACACTGGTCTACACTGGTCTGACTGGTCTACACTGGTCTGACTGGTCTACACTGGTCTGACTGGTCCAGACTGGTCTGACTGGTCTACTCTGGTCTACACTGGTCTGACTGGTCTACACTGGTCTGGACTGGTCCTGACTGGTCTACTCTGGTCTACACTGGTCTGACTGGTCACCCTGGTCTACACTGGTGCTGACACTGGTCTACACTGGTCTACACTGGTCTACACTGGTCTGACTCTGACACTGGTCTACACTGGTCTGGTCTGACTGGTCTACACTGGTCTACACTGGTCTACACTGGTCTACACTGGTCTGACTGGTCTACACTGGTCTACACTGGTCTACACTGGTCTACACTTGTCTGACTGGTCTACACTGTCTACATTGTCTGACTGGTCTACACTGGTCTGGTCTACAATGGTCTGACTGGTCTACTGGTCTACACTGGTCTGACTGGTCTGACTGGTCTGACTGGTCTACACTGGTCTACACTGGTCTGACTGGTCTACACTGGTCTACACTGGTCTGACTGGTCTACACTGGTCTACCTGGTTCTGGTC
Organism: Hirundichthys speculiger; assembly: GCA_018398805.1. NCBI lineage: Eukaryota > Metazoa > Chordata > Actinopteri > Beloniformes > Exocoetidae > Hirundichthys > Hirundichthys speculiger. Next base: position 47,794 of record JAGFBZ010001925.1, read on the forward strand.
TACTGACTGGTCTACACTGGTCTGACTGGTCTACACTTGTCCTGACTGGTCTATACCACTGGTCTGGGTCTACAACTGGTCTACGGTCTACACTGGTCTGACTGGTCTACACTGGTCCTGACACTGGTCTGACTGGTCTACACTGGTCTGACTGGTCTACACTGGTCTGGCTGGTCTACACTGGTCTAGACTGGTCTACACTGGTCTACCCTGGTCTAACTAGTCTACGCTGGTCTACACTGGTCTACACTGGTCTGACTGGGCTACACTGGTCTACACTGGTCTGACTGGGCTACACTGGTCTACACTGGTCTACACTGGTCTACCCTGGTCTAACTAGTCTACGCTGGTCTACACTGGTCTACACTGGTCTAACTAGTCTACACTGGTCTGACTGGTCTACACTGGTCTAGACTGGGCTACACTGGTCTACACTGGTCTACCCTGGTCTAACTAGTCTACGCTGGTCTACACTGGTCTACACTGGTCTAACTTGTCTACACTGGTCTGACTGGTCTACACTGGTCTAGACTGGTCTAAGCTGGTCTACCCTGGTCTGAACTGGTCTACACTGGTCTGACTGGTCTACACTGGTCTTGACTGGTCTACACTGGTCTGACTGGTCTACACTGGTCTGACTGGTCTACACTGGTCTACCCTGGTCTGAGTGGTCTACCCTGGTCTACACTGGTCTACACTGGTCTGACTGGCCTGACTGGTCTGACTGGTCTGACTGGTCTACACTGGTCTACACTGGTCTAGACTGGTCTGACTGGTCTACTGGTCTACACTGGTCTAAACTGGTCTAACTGGTCTATCCTGGTCTACCCTGGTCCAACTGGTCTACCCTGGTCTGAGTCATCTACACTGGTCTAGACTGGGGTACCCTGGTCTACACTGGTCTGACTGGTCTACACTGGTCTGACTGGTCTACACTGGTCTGACTGGTCTACACTGGTCTGACTGGTCTGACTGGTCTGACTGGTCTACACTGGTCTAACTGGTCTATGCTGGTCTGACTGATCTACACTGGTCTGACTGGTCTGACTGGTCTGACTGGTCTACACTGGTCTAACTGGTCTACGCTGGTCTGACTGGTCTACCCTGGTCTGAGTCATCCTCACTGGTCTAGACTGGTCTACCCTGGTCTAGACTGGTCTACCCTGGTTTACGCTGGTCTGACTGGTCTATACTGGTCTGACTGGTCTCTGTTTGTGTCTGAAAGCGTGTTGAGGATCCAGACAGGTAGTTTCATATGTTTCAGTCCCCGGTCACATGTAAGATGATGATGACATCGTAGATAAAAGCACAAGCTGTAACAAACCTTCCAGATGTTCTCCAGAAGTGATCGATGACTCTCAAAGTTGGCCAGACAGCACGTGTCCACTTCGTCCAGTTCTTGCTCTGGATTCGGTGGACGTTTGGACGACCGTCTCTGATAAATTCCAGTCTGGAATAATTAATGTGGAGCTTTGACAAACACGTTGATGGTTTTTATTTTTGTGACTCAGAGCAGACGGAGGTCCGTTCTACAGGAAACATCTGACCCTGGACCACCCGTCCTCGGCCTGTGAAGTGAAGGTGAGACATCAAACTGGACCGTCCTGGTTGTCCGCAGCTCGCCCGGTCCGGTTCTAACCGCTCCGGCCGCTCTGCCAGTTGCTCTCTCTGGCAGGCAGGAGCAGCGTTCAGGTGCGGCGCATCGTGGTGGGCCTTCAGGCGCTGCGGCCCGGCCCGGACCGAGGCCCCGGCATAGACCTGCAGCAGGTGCAGTGTCTGGTCCAGGAGATGGGGACGAGTCTGTCTCCAGCGGCCCAGAACCTCATGGACATGGTCCAGTTCCAGCAGAAGGTGGGGCTAACGTGGACGTAGTTCATCTTTAACCGTCATCGACCCTCGTGGGTGTAGCTGTAGCTACAGTAGCTACAATAGCTACTGTAGCTACAGTAGCTACAGTAGCTATAGCTACTGCTGTAGCTACTGTAGCTACAGTAGCTGTAGCTACAGTAGCTGTAGCTACAGTAGCTGTAGCTACAGCTACTGTAGCTACAGCTACTGTAGCTACTGTATCTACTGTAGCTACTGTAGCTGCTTCCCGTTAGATTTAAACACTCTGCCTTGTTGCAAGGTTATTATCATTAATGAAAACGAATGAAATAACGAAAACTAGAATTGAAAAAACATTTTTGTTAACTGAAATGAAATAAAAACGAGAGTTTTTTAAACTCAAAGTGTTTGAGAAGTGTCCTTTGAGTTTTCCAGTTCCAGCAGAAGGTGGGGCTAATGCGGACGTCGTTCATCTTTAACCGTCATCGACCCTCGTGGGTGTAGCTGTAGCTACAGTAGCTCTAGCAGCTACAGTAGCTACAGCTACTGTAGCTACAGTACAGTAGCTACAGTAGCTACAGCTACAGATGAACTGTGTACTAGTTCATCTTTAACCGTCATCGACCCTCGTGGGTGTAGCTGTAGCTACAGTAGCTACAGTAGCTGTAGCTACTGTAGCTACTGTAGCTACAGTAGCTCTAGCTACAGTAGCTACAGCTACTGTAGCTACAGTACAGTAGCTACAGTAGCTACAGCTACAGATGAACTGTGTACTAGTTCATCTTTAACCGTCATCGACCCTCGTGGGTGTAGCTGTAGCTACAGTAGCTACAGTAGCTCTAGCTACTGTAGCTGTGTTAAAATCTAATGGGAAGTAGCTACAGTAGCTACAGTTACTGTAGCTACTGTAGCTACAGTAACTGTAGCTACTGTAGCTACTGTAGCTACAGTAACTGTAGCTACTGTAGCTGTGTTAAAATCTAATGGGAAGTAGCTACAGTAGCTACAGTACAGTAGCTACAGTAGCTACAGCTACAGTAGCTGTAGCTACTGTAGCTCTAGCTACTGTAGCTACAGTAGCTGCTTCCCGTTAGATTTAAACACTGCTTTGTTGCAAGGTTATTATCGTTAACTAAAACAAACGAAATAACAAAAACTAGAATTGAAAAAACATTTTTGTTAACTGAAATACAATAAAAATGAGTTTTTAAAAAAACGATAACTAACTGAAACTGTATTATGTGTTTATAAAACGAACTAAAATTAACTATAATAATGTCAATAACGTCCTTCGTTTTCGTATTTGTAATTTTTTTTTCTCATAAATGTTTGAAATCTATTAACTTCGCTCCGCCGTACAACAACAACTGCAAAAAAGAAAAAAAAAGTGATCATCAGTGATGTCTGCAGCAAAAGTTGGTAGAAAGCGTCTCAGTCCTATTTGGGATTTCTTTGACTATGACTGTGTTAACGATAAAAATAAGTGTCTTGTTGTAGAAGCAGGTGATACAATGTGTGGAATACTAACCAAGACTAGCTGGATAAGCTAGCCTAAGCTAGCCCCCTGGAAAGAAGGCTAACCAAGACTATCTGGATAAGCTAGCCTAAGCGAGCCCCCTGGAAAGAAGGCTAACCAAGACTAGCTGGATAAGCTAGCCTAAGCTAGCCCCCTGGAAAGAAGGCTAAGCAAGACTAGCTGGATAAGCTAGCCTAAGCGAGCCCCCTGGAAAGAAGGCTAACCAAGACTAGCTGGATAAGCTAGCCTAAGCTTGCCCCCTGGAAAGAAGGCTAACCATGACTAGCTGGATAAGCTAGCCTAAGCGAGCCCCCTGGAAAGAAGGCTAACCAAGACTAGCTGGATAAGCTAGCCTAAGCTAGCCCCCTGGAAAGAAGGCTAACCAAGACTAGCTGGATAAGCTAGCCCCTGGAAAGAAGGCTAACCAAGACTACTGGATAAGCTAGCCTAAGCTAGCCCCTTGGAAAGAGAAGCTACAGCTGCAGGCCAGTCAGCGTTGGGAAGGAACGGGAGAAAACAGCAACTATAATGGACTGTTTCCATGGAGACCAGATAGCTGCTGGTCAGTAAATACGCAGGAACACCACAAGAGGGAAGACGCATTTTTAAATATGTTTATTGAGACCAGAATGTAAACACGACTATGTGATTCGATAGCCTTCAAAAAGTTCAGTGCTTCACTCCAACCAAAATTACAACCCTAATTTACAAAATAAATCTAAAACTAACACTGAAACTGATAAAAACTAAACTAAAACTAAGTATTTCAAAACAAAAATGAATAAAAACGAATTAAAAGTAATTGAATTTTAAAAACTTAACTAAAAACTAAACAAAGACTAAAACCAATGGAAAATCCAAAACTATTATAACCCTGCCTTGTTGATAACGTTTTAAATGTTTCGGAGCGTTTGGATGAAACAGGATGAAAAATAAAACTACTATGTATCCGCTTGTGTTTGTCCAGAACCAGAGCAGCTCTCTGGGCAGCTTCCTGCCGCTCCTGATGGGCGCTGGAACCCTGAACAGAGGACTCAGTGTCTCCCCAGCAGCCTCCAGGAACCAGACCCGGTCCGCAGACTCCACGGTACCGGCTCGACTTCTTTAAACCTGCAGCAGAGTCTTTTACATTAGTTCATTTACGGACCAACGATTATCAGGATCTGCATCTTTAACCTCTTCGTTAGGGTTGGGCGTCGTTTGGATTTTAACGATTCTGATTCTTTGATGTGTAGGTCAACAGATCGCGACTTATCTAACAGTAGAATTTTTTCATTTAAAAAACTGACACATTTACACAGACGACAGGCCATTTTTATTCTTCCACATGCTAGCATGCACATATGAACACAGAATTCACTAACAGCCTAAATGTTAAACAACTTATAGTTGGTAGTTGGCCTCCAAAATACATTTTACCCAACAAAACAATAAATCAACAGTTTTTGTTTAGGAAGATGACCATATCTGCTCTTTCAGAAACAGACAGATAAACGCAGACAAAAACATAACCTCCTTGGTGGAGGTAAAAATTGTTCGTTTAGCTAGGTTGCTGGTTTACGCTCATACAGACTAGGGGCCCTCCTAGCCAATGGGATGCCAGGAAGATGCTAAGTGATAGCCAATGGGATGCCAGGAAGATGCTAAGTGATAGCCAATGGGATGCCAGGAAGATGCTAAGTGATAGCCAATGGGATGGCAGGAAGATGCTAGCCGATAGCCAATGGCAGAGCAGCTACAAGTATGTTTACGTTCGGTAAACTCTGGGAGCTGCGAGTAGCAGCGCTACCGTATTTTTTCAACGTAGTCATAATCTTACGTCCAAAATTTGTGATTTTTGCAGAAATCAGTATTTTACGACTAAAAGTTGTAATATTTAGTTAAGTTGAGATATTGCAAAAATTAGCGATTTTACTTAAAAATGTCACAATTATCGGACATAAAAAAAAAAAAAATTAAAATAGTAAAGGTTTTCTGTCGGGCATGAAGAGACAGCTTTGTTTCTGTCTGCAGCCGGACCAGATCTCACCGTTTCAGAACGGAGGAACGTCGGAGGACTCCGCCTCCACGGGTTCGCCGCCGTCCAGCGACGACACCAGTACCAGTAAGTACCGCCGTTAAAAAGCTGGGAGAAGTGGCGTTAAAGCGGCGTTAAAGCCACTGTATGTAGTAATTTCACCTCTGACCACATGGGGGTATCACAAGAAGGTTTATGTCTAAGACACAAGTGCATCTCTTTACTGGACATTGTTATATTGTTATTTATGAAAAAGATCAAATATACTTTTATATATAAAATCAGAAAATAATAATCTTTGTGAACAGAAACGTTCAATACGATTTTATAGAAACTGTTAGTGGATCTTTATTCCCCCAAAACAAAGACATTTAGTTACTCGGGCAACTATTGGCCCCATTAATTAGCGATTAGCTCTATATGCGCCCCCATGTGGCCAGACGTGGTATTTCTACATAGCGTGGCTTTAAAAAGACGTTGACAGGTTGTTTTATAAACGGTTACGTGTATCTGAGACGTCCGTCAGCGTGGATCTTGAGCATAAACGCCGTCTGCCGTCTCCAGCCAGTGACAGCGGGGTCCTGATGAGCCACGCCCACCTGGCGGAGATGATGTCACGCTTCCTGGGAGGGCAGGGCGGCGGCGGCGGGCGGGCCACGAGTCCCGAGCTGCTGCCCGTGCTCCAGAGCGTCTGCGGTCAGGTGACACAGCTGCGGCTGGACGACGCGGCGGAGAAGGAGAGGACGAGGAACGGCGCGTGGTGAGTCCGCGAGCGCGAAACCCCGAACGCCATCCGCAACACAAACACACAGACGAAGTGAAATACTATTTTTTATTTTATTTTTATATACTATTTTTTTGATCAGCTTCAGATTTACTTAATAGTATGTGTGTGCCTACATTTGATTTAAATAATTTAAACAACATTTCCACCAACTGACGCTCATTAAACAGTGAATGACCGTGAACTCACGGGGCGCTCGGCAAAGCGCCTCTGACCTGCAGCTAAATAGCCAATCCGGTTATTTTGTTATCGTTGCTAGCGAAAAATTATTGATAATGGGCCTATCAACGTCACCAAATTTAAAATCGATCGGATCGGGTGCTGGACATGTTGCCCCAACTGCTGCGTAAAATGTGTGAAGGTTTATGATTGCTTGAGCTACGTGAAGGGCTAGCGAGAGTTTTATTTCGTAGAGCGACTCCCAGACTCTGTCCTACGTCGGGAGAAAAAAAAATACGGCGACGAGGAAGAGAGATGGCGACAACTGGAGTTCAAGAGCAGCTTCCACCAAATTCGGTGAAATCATTATTAATGTAACCTTTCACATGGAAGTTCACATGGAAAACTGCGTAAAGCTAGCAGTGCTCGGAAAGATTAGCATAGCAACGCAGCTAGATGATGGGCACGATGAAGGCACGATGAAGAGGTAGATAAAAACCGTAATATTTTATCCAAGATATTCAATTGTGTTAAATTTTGTGGTGCTTTTGAATGAGCAACACGATGTCAGCTAGTCCTGGTACTGATGGACGCAACAATATACAGGAGCGGTTCTATTGATCCATCAAGCTACAAGCTAACAGTTGTAGCTGCTGCCTTATTGGAGAGGCTGCACAGCATCCTTCTGGAGGGACAGTTTATCCCTTGATTGTATAGAATTTGATAGCATAAAGTCTAATATAGCTGTAAATTGTTACATCTGTGAAACTGGAAACTGAAATTAAATTATTATTATGACTGTAGTCATTTTCTGACTGTTAATTTGAATGCTTACGCTAGTTTAGGCAGGGAAAAACTGTCCTGCACACAAACCTGCTGCGTCGTGATGAAACGGAAAAAAGGGTTGCAGGAACAGAAAATATCTCAGCGAGGGGGTGGGGGGTTGGGGGGTGAAACACAGACTGGTTTCTTTGGCAGAACAATGGTTCTGGTTGTCTGACGTCATCCAGCTGACTGACGCCCAGATGTTTCCTGCAGCTGGACCAGAGTCCAGTAACAGGAATGAAGAAGTAACCCGGACCTTCGCTGGAGTTGATCACCTGACCTCTGTGAAAGCAGAGGTCCTGGAGCCGTGATGCAGCGCCAGTGAGGAAAGACATCAGCAGTGATCTTAGAAACGCCGTTACTGTTGCTGCACAGATTCAACTGAAGCAGAGCTGCTCCAAGGGAGAGTCTCGTCTTGAGTTTTTGTTCAAGAAATAATAACGTGGTGTGATGCGTCGGGTTGTCTTTCCATCGTGGGTGGCGTTTAGCTCGTTTAGCTCGTTTTAAGAGCTTTGATCGTGTCCTGATACGAATTAGACGAGGATGCGTCTTCATTTGAACGTGAAGCAGTCAGCCAGCTTTGACTCAGAGACGGGGTCTGATCCGTGGACGCTCGGCTGATCCGTGGACGCTCAGCTGATACGTGGACGTTCGGCTGATACGTGGACGCTCCGCTGGTACGTGGACGCTCAGCTGGTACGTGCACGCTCAGCTGATACGTGCACGCTCAGCTGACTGTAGCTCCGGTCCGGCTGGATGAATGAGGCTCTTTGTTGGACCCTGACAGAGCTACTGGTCCAGTAGAGTCCAGTCTGAGGAGAGCAGCGCAGCTCAACGGTACGTCCCATACGCTCAGCAGACTAGTTAACCTATCTATCTATCTATCTATCTATCTATCTATCTATCTATCTATCTATCTATCTATCTATCTATCTATCTATCTATTGTAGCATCTATATCTGTACCACCTCTTCTCCACCCAGCTGGTGTCACTAGCTCCACCCACCTGGAGTTACTAGCTCCACCCACCTGGAGTTACTAGCTCCACCCACCTGGAGTTACTAGCTCCACCCTGGAGTCGCTCCACCCACCTGGAGTCACTAGCTCCACCCAGCTAGAGTCGCTAGCTCCACCCACCTGGAGTTACTAGCTCCACCCAGCGGAGCTCCACCCAGCTGGAGTCTACACCTAGCTAGCTCCACCCACCTGGAGTTACTAGCTCCACCCACCTGGAGTTACTAGCTCCACCCACCTGGAGTTACTAGCTCCACCCACCTGGAGTCGCTAGCTCCACCCACCTGGAGTCACTAGCTCCACCCAGCTAGAGTCGCTAGCTCCACCCACCTGGAGTTACTAGCTCCACCCAGCTGGAGTTACTAGCTCCACCAGTCCACCCACCAGCTGGAGTCGCTACCCAGTCCTCCACCCAGCTGGAGTCTAGCCCACCCAGCTGGAGTTGCTAGCTCCACCCACCTGGAGTCGCTAGCTCCACCACCTGGAGTTGCTAGCTCCCACCCAGCTGAGTCGCAGCTCCACCAGCTGGAGTCGCTAGCTCCACCCACCTGGAGTTACTAGCTCCACCCAGCTGGAGTCGCTAACTCCACCCAGCTGGAGTCGCTAGCTCCACCCAGCTGGAGTCGCTAACTCCACCCAGCTGGAGTTACTAGCTCCACCCAGATGGAGTTACTAGCTCCACCCAGCTGGAGTTACTAGCTCCACCCAACTGGAGACACTAGCTCCACCCAGCTGGAGTCGCAAACTCCACCCAGCTGGAGTCGCTAACTCCACCCAGCTGGAGTCGCAAACTCCACCCAGCTGGAGTCGCTAACTCCACCCAGCTGGAGTTACTAGCTCCACCCAGCTGGAGTCGCTAGCTCCACCCAGCTGGAGTCGCTAACTCCACCCAGCTGGAGTCGCTAGCTCCACCCAGCTGGAGACACTAGCTCCACCCAGCTGGAATTGCTAACTCCACCCAGCTGGAGTCGCTAGCTCCACCCAGCTGGCATCACTAACTCCACACAGCTGGAGTCGCTAGCTCCACCCAGCTGGCGTCGCAAACTCCACCCAGCTGGAGTCGCTAGCTCCACCCACCTGGAGTCGCTAACTCCACCCAGCTGGAGTCACTAGCTCCACCCAGCTGGAGTTACTAGCTCCACCCAGCTGGAGTCGCTAGCTCCACCCACCTGGAGTTACTAGCTCCACCCAGCTGGAGTCACTAGCTCCACCCACCTGGAGTTACTAGCTCCACCCAGCTGGAGTCGCTAGCTCCACCCAGCTGGAGTCGCTAGCTCCACCCACCTGGAGTTACTAGCTCCACCCAGCTGGAGTCGCTAACTCCACCCAGCTGGCGTCACTAGCTCCACCCAGCTGGAGTCGCTAACTCCACCCAGCTGGAGACACTAGCTCCACCCAGCTGGAATTGCTAACTCCACCCAGCTGGAGTCGCTAGCTCCACCCAGCTGGCATCACTAACTCCACACAGCTGGAGTCGCTAGCTCCACCCAGCTGGCGTCGCTAACTCCACCCAGCTGGAGTCGCTAGCTCCACCCACCTGGAGTCGCTAACTCCACCCAGCTGGAGTCACTATCTCCACCCAGCTGGAGTCGCTAGCTCCACCCAGCTGGCGTCGCTAACTCCACCCAGCTGGAGTCGCTAGCTCCACGCAGCTGGAGTCGCTAACTCCACCTCTGCTCCACCCAGCTGGAGTCGCTAGCTCCACCCAGCTGGAGTCGCTAGCTCCACCCAGCTGGAGTCGCTAACTCCACCTCTGCTCCACCCAGCTGGAGTCGCTAGCTCCACGCAGCTGGAGTCGCTAACTAGCTCCACCCAGCTGGAGTCGCTAACTCCACCCACCTGGAGCTGACACTAGCTCCACCAGCTGGAGCTACCTCACCACCCAGCTGGAGTCGCTAGCTCCACCAGCTGGCATCACTAACTCCCACAGCTGGAGTCGCTAGCTCCACCCAGCTGGCGTCGCTAACTCCACCCAGCTGGAGTCGCTAGCTCCACCCACCTGGAGTCGCTAACTCCACCCAGCTGGAGTCACTAGCTCCACCCAGCTGGAGTCGCTAGCTCCACCCAGCTGGCGTCGCTAACTCCACCCAGCTGGAGTCGCTAGCTCCACGCAGCTGGAGTCGCTAACTCCACCTCTGCTCCACCCAGCTGGAGTCGCTAGCTCCACCCAGCTGGAGTCGCTAACTCCACCTCTGCTCCACCCAGCTGGAGTCGCTAGCTCCACGCAGCTGGAGTCGCTAACTCTGCTCCACCCAGCTGGAGTCGCTAGCTCCACCCAGCTGGAGTCGCTAACTCCACCTCTGCTCCACCCAGCTGGAGTTACTATCTCCACCCAGCTGGAGTTACTAGCTCCACCCAGCTGGAGTCGCTAGCTCCACCCAGCTTGAGACACTACCTCCACCCAGCTGGAGTCGCTAGCTCCACCCAGCTGAAGTCGCTAGCTCCACCCACCTGGAGTCACTAGCTCCACCCAGCTGGAGTCACTAGCTCCACCCAGCTTGAGTTACTAGCTCCACCCAGCTGGAGTTACTAGCTCCACCCAGCTGGAGTCACTAACTCCACCCAGCTGGAGTCGCTAGCTCCACCCAGCTGGAGTTACTAACTCCACCCACCTGGAGTTACTAGCTCCACCCAGCTGGAGTCACTAACTCCACCCAGCTGGAGTCACTAGCTCCTCCCACCTGGAGTCACTAGCTCCACCCAGCTGGAGTCCCTAACTCCACCCAGCTGGAGTCGCTAGCTCCACCCAGCTGGAGTTACTAACTCCACCCAGCTGGAGTTACTAGCTCCACCCAGCTGGAGTCACTAACTCCACCCAGCTGGAGTCGCTAGCTCCACCCAGCTGGAGTTACTAACTCCACCCACCTGGAGTTACTAGCTCCACCCAGCTGGAGTCACTAACTCCACCCAGCTGGAGTCACTAGCTCCTCCCACCTGGAGTCGCTAGCTCCACCCAGCTGGAGTCCCTAACTCCACCCAGCTGGAGTCGCTAGCTCCACCCAGCTGGAGTTACTAACTCCACCCAGCTGGAGTCACTAACTCCACCCAGCTGGAGTCACTAGCTCCACCCACCTGGAGTCGCTAGCTCCACCCAGCTGGAGTCGCTAGCTCCACCCAGCTGGAGTTACTAGCTCCACCCAGCTGGAGTCGCTAGCTCCACCCAGCTGGAGTTACTAGCTCCACCCAGCTGGAGTTACTAGCTCCACCCAGCTGGAGTCGCTAGCTCCACCCAGCTGGAGTCACTAGCTCCACCCAGCTGGAGTCGCTAGCTCCACCCACCTGGAGTTACTAGCTCCACCCAGCTGGAGTCGTTAGCTCCACCCACCTGGAGTTACTAGCTCCACCCACATGGAGTTACTATCTCCACCCAGCTGGAGTCACTAACTCCACCCAGTTGGAGTCGCTAGCTCCACCCAGCTGGAGTCGCTAACTCCACCCAGCTGTAGTCACTACCTCCACCCAGCTGGAGTCGCTAGCTCCACCCAGCTGGAGTTACTAGCTCCACCCAGCTGGAGTCGCTAGCTCCACCCACCTGGAGTTACTAGCTCCACCCAGCTGGAGTCGCTAACTCCACCCAGCTGGAGTTACTACTGCAGTTACTGCAGACCGATCACTTTATTTTCCTTTCAGCTGAAAAACAGTAGATGTTGTTCATCTTTTACAAAGACCTGCTCAGATTAGACGGTTAGAAGGTTGTTACTCCTGAAGATGCGGTCGTAGAAAACTAACCCTCATCTTCAGCTGCTTCAGTAACCAGCAGGTGTTTCCTCACCTGCAGGGAGCTGGATTCAGCCATGGAGCGCCGCCTGGAGGAGATGGAGAGGAGGCTGAAGGAGCACCTGGACCGCCGTCTGGACGCTCTGGAGCAGAAGCTGGAGAAGGCCCTGCTGAGCGCCCTGCCGCTAACCGCCGTCGACCACCAGGCTGGGAGCGGACCGACAGGAGGAGCGTCGGAGCCGGCGGCCCAGACCCACTGAGGACTAACCCCTAACCTGGAGGTCTTCCTGCTGCCGGTCCTCCTAAAACTGGACCTGAACCAGCAGACGTAACGGTAGACTAGTGTGATGTCTCTGATGACCGACTAACCGCCGTCACAGACGGTTTGTTCTCCAGCTCCAAGGAAACGGTTTCTGCTCAACTTTCATCTCTGTGGTTGAACGCAACACTGATACACAGCTGAGGGTACCGATGAAATTCAACTCTGACGCCGATGTAACCGACACCGACGTAACCAGCACTGATACCTGACCAATACGATACCTGACAGACACGATGCCTGACCGACACGATGCCTGACCGATACGATATCTAACCGATACGATACCTGACCAACACGATATCTAACCGATACGATATCTAACCGATACAATACCTGACTGATACGATACCTGACCGACACGATGCCTGACTGATACGATGCCTGACCGATACGATACCTGACCGACACGATGCCTGACCGATACGATACCTGACTGATACGATATCTGACCGACATGATGCCTGACCGATACGATACCTGACCGATACGATGCCTGACCGATACGATACCTGACCGACACGATGCCTGACTGATACGATGCCTGACCGATACGATGCCTGACCAACACGATGCCTGACCGATACGATATCTAACCGATACGATACCTGACCGACACGATGCCTGACCAATACGATACCTGACCGACAAGATACCTGACCAATACGATACCTGACCGATACAATATCTAACCGACACGATGCCTGACCGAAACAGATGCCTGACCGATACGATATCTGACCGATATGATGCCTGACCGACACGATGCCCGACCGATACGATACCTGACTGACACGATGCCTGACCGATACAATATCTAACCGATACGATACCTGACCGATAGGATTCCTAACCGATACAATAGCTGACCGATACGATGCCTGACCGATATGATACCTGACTGATACGATGCCTGACCGACACGATGCCTGACCGACACGATACCTGACCGATACGATGCCTGACCGACACGATACCTGACCGAGACAATGCCCGACTGATACGATACCTGAGCGATACAATGCCCGACCGATACGATACCTGACCGTCACAATGCCTGACCGATACGATGCCTGACCGATACGATGCCTGACCGATACGATGCCTGACCGATACGATGCCTGACCGACACGATACCTGACCGATACGATACCTGACCGATACGATACCTGACCGATATGATACCTGACCGACACGATACCTGACCGATATGATACCTGACCGATACTATACCTGACCGACACCAACGTATTGAAATAAGGACATAAAGGAAATGACATGAACTGGTTCATTGAGACATTTTCAAGGGAAATAGAAGTTAAATAACACTTATTTTAATACTTAATACTACTTGTTTAATTTCTACTACTCTTCAATCGTAGATACTCGCCAGATTGATACTTTTTTTTTTTGTCGTAAAAGTTTCACTTTTCACTTTCACACAAATCCCGACTTTGTGACGTAAAAATACAACTATTATTTGCAGCGATCTGTTGTAAAAAGAAATTTTTTGTCATAAAATCTCAAATTTTGCAAAATTGTGAGTCTTTGATGTAAAATTCCGACTTTAATTCCGAGTGTAGAGGGGCGAGATTCCCGTTAATCAGCAGAGCGGCGGCGATGTTACGTTAAAGATGTTAAAACAGGAGTTTTGTTCCTGGACTTCGCCCAGCTGGAGTAGCTAGCTCCACCCAGCTGGAATCACTAGCTCCACCCAGCTAAAGTCGCGAGCTCCACCCAGCTGGAGTCGCTAACTCCACCCAGCTGAAGTCGCTAGCTCCATCTCTGCTCCACCCAGCTGGAGTCACTAGCTCCACCCAGCTAAAGTCGCTAGCTCCACCCAGCTGGAGTCACTAGCTCCACCCAGCTGGAGTTACTAACTCCACCCAGCTGGAGTTCCTAGCTCCACCCAGCTGGAGTTACTAACTCCACCCAGCTGGAGTTACTAACTCCACCCAGCTGGAGTTACTAACTCCACCCAGCTGGAGTTCCTAGCTCCACCCAGCTGGAGTTACTAACTCCACCCAGCTGAAGTCGCTAGCTCCACCCAGCTGAAGTTATTAACTCCACCTCTGCTCCACCCAGCTGGAGTTACTAACTCCACCCAGCTGGAGTTACTAACTCCACCCAGCTGGAGTTACTAACTCCACCCAGCTGGAGTCGCTAACTCCACCCAGCTGGAGTCGCTAACTCCACCCAGCTGGAGTTGCTAGCTCCACCCAGCTGGAGTTACTAGCTCCACCCAGCTGGAGTCGCTAGCTCCACCCAGCTGGAGTCACTAGCTCCACCCAGCTGGTATCATATCTGGTAGCTTTTGGCGTCTGTAACGGACCGAACTGGTTCAGAATGATCATCCAGTTACAGGACGGTGAAAACAGTTTTAATTGTGTTTTAAATCATGTACATGTCTGTAAACTAATGAAATGAGTTTGGACCTGTGATGTTGAACTGCAACAAATAAAAACGTATTTATGCACAGCAGTTCTCAGCTCTGTTTTCTAGAAGCTTCACGTCTCAGTCACTCAATTCAGATGCTTCAGTCTGATCTTCAGAAGAACTTCTGGGTCCAGTTTTCAGGAGAACTGACCTTCAGACAGCAGCAGAGATGGGTCATGTCCTGCCGGGTCAGAATCCACAATAAAGAGCAGAAACCTGGACCAGGAACCAGACTACTCCTGGGTCAGGGACCAGACTACAGATGGACCAGGAACCAGACTACTCCTGGGTCAGGGACCAGACTACAGATGGACCAGGAACCAGACTACAGATGGACCAGGAACCAGAATACAGCTGGACAAGGAACCAGACTACAGATGGACCAGGAACCAGACTACTCCTGGGTCAGGGGCCAGACTACAGATGGACCAGGAACCAGACTACTCCTGGGTCAGGGACCAGACTACAGATGGACCAGGAACCAGACTAAACTGGACCAGGAACCAGACTACTCCTGGGTCAGGGACTAGACTACAGATGGACCAGGAACCAGACTAAACTGGACCAGGAACCAGACTACTCCTGGGTCAGGGACCAGACTACAGATGGACCAGGAACCAGACTAAACTGGACCAGGAACCAGACTACTCCTGGGTCAGGGACCTGACTAAAACTGGACCAGGAACCAGACTACACCTGGGTCTGGAACCAGACTACAACTGGACCAGGAAGCAGACTACTCCTGGGTCAGGGACCAGACTACAACTGGACCAGGAACCAGACTACTCCTGGGTCAGGGACCAGACTACAGCTGGACCAGGAACCAGACTACTCCTGGGTCAGGGACCAGACTACAGATGGACCAGGAACCAGACTAAACTGGACCAGGAACCAGACTACTCCTGGGTCAGGGACTAGACTACAGATGGACCAGGAACCAGACTAAACTGGACCAGGAACCAGACTACTCCTGGGTCAGGGACCAGACTACAGATGGACCAGGAACCAGACTACTCCTGGGTCAGGGACCTGACTAAAACTGGACCAGGAACCAGACTACAACTGGACCAGGAACCAGACTACTCCTGGGTCAGGGACCAGACTACAGCTGGACCAGGAACCAGACTACTCCTGGGTCAGGGACCAGACTACAGATGGACCAGGAACCAGACTAAACTGGACCAGGAACCAGACTACTCCTGGGTCAGGGACCTGACTAAAACTGGACCAGGAACCAGACTACAACTGGACCAGGAACCAGACTACTCCTGGGTCAGGGACCAGACTACAGCTGGACCAGGAACCAGACTACTCCTGGGTCAGGGACCAGACTACAGATGGACCAGGAACCAGACTAAAACTGGACCAGGAACCAGACTACAACTGGACAAGGGACCAGAATACAGCTGGACAAGGAACCAGACTACAACTGGACCAGGAACCAGACTACTCCTGGGTCAGGGACCAGACTACAGATGGACCAGGAACCAGACTACAGATGGACCAGGAACCAGACTACTCCTGTGTCAGGGACCAGACTACAGATGGACCAGGAACCAGACTACTCCTGGGTCAGGGACCAGACTACAGATGGACCAGGAACCAGACTAAACTGGACCAGGGACCAGACTACTCCTGGGTCAGGGACCAGACTACAGATGGACCAGGAACCAGACTACAACTTGACCAGGAACCAGACTACAACTGGACCAGGAACCAGACTACTCCTGGGTCAGGGACCAGACTACAGATGGACCAGGAACCAGACTAAAACTGGACCAGGAACCAGACTACAACTGGACCGGGGATCAGACTACAACTGGGTCAGGGACCAAACTACAGATGGACCAGGAACCAGACTAAAACTGGACCAGGAACCAGACTACAACTGGACCAGGAACCAGACTACTCCTGGGTCAGGGACCAGACTACAGATGGACCAGGAACCAGACTACTCCTGTGTCAGGGACCAGACTACAGCTGGACCAGGAACTAGACTACAACTCGACCAGGAACCAGACTACAACTGGACCAGGAACCAGACTACTCCTGGGTCAGGGACCAGACTACAGATGGACCAGGAACCAGACTACTCCTGTGTCAGGGACCAGACTACAGCTGGACCAGGAACCAGACTACAACTGGACCAGGAACCAGACTACTCCTGTGTCAGGGACCAGACTACAGCTGGACCAGGAACCAGACTACAACTGGACCAGGAACCAGACTACTCCTGGGTCAAGGACCAGAATACAACTGGACCAAGAACCAGACTACAACTGCACCGGGAACCAGACTACAGATAGACCAGGAACCAGACTACACCTGCTACAGCTGGACCACACTAATCTTGGGTTTGGGTTTGGCCAGTATTTAAAATCAGATTTTTGTTTGTGAAAAAGCAACTCCTTTCTCCAAAAAGACCTGTTTACAATCACAATTTATTTTTGTCCTTAAATCACTAATTTTTGTTTTTTGTAAAAACTTTGCTGCTCTTCTTGGTCTCCTGACTGCTCGCCTCAGTTATTACAGTTTTTGAAGAGAAGACCAGCTCAAACTGGTCTCACTGGTCCTGATCCAAGAGTCCTGCAGAGGTTTTCTGGTTGTTGGTAAAGGACAGTCTCCTGGTCCAGATACGAGGAGGACCGGTGGACCAGAGTTGGACCGGTGGTCTACGGTCTACTGGTCCAGATACGAGGAGGACCGGTGGACCAGAGTTGGACCGGTGGTCTACGGTCTCCTGGTCCAGGTACGAGGAGGACCGGTGGACCAGAGTTGGACCGGTGGTCTACGGTCTACTGGTCCAGGTACGAGGAGGACCGGTGGACCAGAGTTGGACCGGTGGTCTACGGTCTACTGGTCCAGGTACGAGGAGGACCGGTGGACCAGAGTTGGACCGCTGGTCTACGGTCTCCTGATCCAGGTACGAGGAGGACCGGTGGACCAGAGTTGGACCGGTGGTCTACGGTCTCCTGGTCCAGATACGAGGAGGACCGGTGGACCAGAGTTGGACCGCTGGTCTACGGTCTCCTGGTCCAGGTACGAGGAGGACCGGTGGACCAGAGTTGGACCGGTGGTCTACGGTCTCCTGGTCTAGATACGAGGAGGACCGGTGGACCAGAGTTGGACCGGTGGTCTACGGTCTCCTGGTCCAGATACGAGGAGGACCGGTGGACCAGAGTTGGACCGGTGCTCTACGGTCTCCTGGTCCAGATACGAGGAGGACCGGTGGACCAGAGTTGGACCGGTGGTCTACGGTCTCCTGGTCCAGATACGAGGAGGACCGGTGGACCAGAGTTGGACCGCTGGTCTACGGTCTCCTGGTCCAGATACGAGGAGGACCGGTGGACCAGAGTTGGACCGGTGGTCTACGGTCTCCTGGTCTAGATACGAGGAGGACCGGTGGACCAGAGTTGGACCGGTGGTCTACGGTCTCCTGGTCCAGATACGAGGAGGACCGGTGGACCAGAGTTGGACCGGTGGTCTACGGTCTCCTGGTCCAGATACGAGGAGGACCGGTGGACCAGAGTTGGACCGCTGGTCTATGGTCTCCTGGTCCAGATACGAGGAGGACCGGTGGACCAGAGTTGGACCGCTGGTCTACGGTCTCCTGGTCCAGATACGAGGAGGACTGGTGGACCAGCGTTGGACCGGTGGTCTCCGGTCTACTGGATGACCCGGTATGGTGGCGCCGCCTGGTGGCCACAGGGCTTCTACACATCTGCATCAGCAGTAACCAGAAACAGCTCTGGTCCAAAACAGGAACCAGCTGTTGGTAATTTCAGAACCTCTGTGTCCTCCAGGACGCAGACCCAGTCAGAGCTGCTCCGGTTTCACACCAGAACCGTTTTCCAACCAGAACATGAAAGTGAAACGTTTGGCAGCGCTGATTTAAGAACATGACTCGCAGACCTCGGTGATAATTAGAGGAGAATGTTCCCAGAACTCAAACCCAGCTGAGGAACCGTTTCCCACCGTATTTTTCCCGCCGTTGACGGGTCAGAACCGACTGAACCAAAGCAGCTCAGGAGCTCAGCTCCCACATGAACCAGTAACGCACCATGACCTCACTGGTTCAAATGTTTCATAACTCCTTCTCCAGTGGGTTTTAACACCAAACATGGCAGCACACACCCTGATGATGTCATGGCGTGCTTCGGCGTGTAGCGTGGCCCAGAGGGGCGGAGCTCCAGAACCGGAGAGGAGAGCAGGATGTTTGGGAGGTGATGGAGGCTCAGCTTGTTTTCTTGGGTCCAGACTACTCCTGGGTCAGGAACCAAACTACAACTGGACCAGGAACCAGACTACAACTGGACCAGGGACCAGACTACACCTGGGTCTGGAACCAGACTACAACTGGACCAGGAACCAGACTACAGATAGACCAGGAAGCAGACTACAACTGGACCAGGAATCAGACTACAGATAGACCAGGAACCAGACTACAACTGGACCAGGAACCAGACTACAGATAGACCAGGAACCAGACTACAACTGGACCAGGAACCAGACTACAACTGGACCAGGAACCAGACTACAGATAGACCAGGAACCAGGACCAGACCAACTGGACCAGGAACCAGACTACAGATAGACCAGGAACAGACTACAACTGGACCAGGACCAGACTACAGATAGACCAAAGAGACTACAACTGGACACCCAGACTACAACTGGACCAGGAACCAGACTACAGATAGACCAGGAACCAGACTACAACTGGACCAGGGACCAGACTACATCTGGACCAGGGACCAGACTACACCTGGGTCTGGAACCAGACTACAACTGGACCAGGGACCAGACTACAGATGGACCAGGAACCAGACTACACCTGGGTCTGGAACCAGACTACAACTGGACCAGGGACCAGACTACACCTGGGTCTGGAACCAGACTACATCTGGGTCTGGAACCAGACTACAGATAGACCAGGAACCAGACTACAATGAGACCAGGGACCAGAATACAGATGGACCAGGAACCAGACTACAACTGGACCAGAGACCAGACTACATCTGGGTCTGGAACCAGACTACAGATAGACCAGGAACCAGACTACAACTGGACCAGGAACCAGACTACAGATAGACCAGGAACCAGGCTACAACTGGACCAGGGACCAGACTACACCTGGGTCAGGAACCAGACTACAACTGGACCAGGAACCAGACTACAGATGGACCAGGGACCAGACTACAACTGGACCAGGGACCAGACTACAACTGGACCAGGGACCAGACTACAGATGGACCAGGGACCAGACTACACCTGGGTCTGGAACCAGACTACAACTGGACCAGGAATCAGACTACAACTGGACCAGGGACCAGACTACATCTGGGTCTGGAACCAGACTACAACTGGACCAGGGACCATACTACAGATAGACCGGGGACCATACTACAACTGGACCAGGGACCAGACTACAGATAGACCAGGAACCAGACTACAAGTGGACCAGGGACCAGACTACAGATAGACCAGGAACCAGACTACAACTGGACCAGGGACCAGACTACAGATAGACCAGACTACACCTGGGTCTGGAACCAGACTACAACTGGACCAGGAATCAGACTACAACTGGACCAGGGACCAGACTACATCTGGGTCTGGAACCAGACTACAACTGGACCAGGGACCATACTACAGATAGACCGGGGACCATACTACAACTGGACCAGGGACCAGACTACAGATAGACCAGGAACCAGACTACAACTGGACCAGGGACCAGACTACACCTGGGTCTGGAACCAGACTACAACTGGTCCAGGGACCATACTACAGATAGACCGGGGACCATACTACAACTGGACCAGGGACCAGACTACAGATAGACCAGGAACCAGACTACAACTGGACCAGGAACCAGACTACAGATAGACCAGGAACCAGACTACAACTGGACCAAGAACCAGACTACAGATAGACCAGACTACACCTGGGTCTGGAACCAGACTACAACTGGACCAGGAACCAGACTACAACTGGACCAGGAACCAGACTACAGATAGACCAGGAAGCAGACTACAACTGGACCAGGGACCAGACTACACCTGGGTCTTGAACCAGACTACAACTGGACCAGGAATCAGACTACAACTGGACCAGGGACCAGACTACATCTGGGTCTGGAACCAGACTACAACTGGACCAGGGACCATACTACAGATAGACCAGGGACCATACTACAACTGGACCGGGGACCAGACTACAGATAGACCAGGAACCAGACTACAACTGGACCAGGGACCAGACTACACCTGGGTCTGGAACCAGACTACAACTGGACCAGGGACCATACTACAGATAGACTGGGGACCATACTACAACTGGACCAGGGACCAGACTACAGATAGACCAGGAACCAGACTACAGATAGACCAGGAACCAGACTACAACTGGACCAAGAACCAGACTACAGATAGACCAGACTACACCTGGGTCTGGAACCAGACTACAACTGGACCAGGAACCAGACTACAGATAGACCAGACTACACCTGGGTCTGGAACCAGACTACAACTGGACCAGGAACCAGACTACAACTGGACCAGGAATCAGACTACATCTGGGTCTGGAACCAGACTACAACTGGACCAGGAGCAAGACTACAGATAGACCAGGAACCAGACTACAACTGGACCAGGGACCAGACTACAACTGGACCAGGGACCAGACTACAGATAGACCAGGAAGCAGAACCAGACTACAGATAGACCAGGAACCAGACTACAACTGGACCAGGAACCAAACTACAGATAGACCAGGAAGCAGACTACAACTGGACCAAGGACCAGACTACACCTGGGTCTGGAACCAGACTACAACTGGACCAGGAACCAGACTACAACTGGACCAGGAATCAGACTACAGATAGACCAGGAACCAGACTACAACTGGACCAGGGACCAGACTACAGATAGACAAGGAACCAGACTACAACTGGACCAGGAACCAGACTACAGATAGACCAGGAAGCAGACTACAACTGGACCAGGGACCAGACTACACCTGGGTCTGGAACCAGACTACAACTGGACCAGGAATCAGACTACAACTGGACCAGGGACCAGACTACATCTGGGTCAGGGACCAAACTACAACTGGACCAGGAACCAGACTACAGATAGACCAGGAACCAGACTACAGATAGACCAGGAACCAGACTACAACTGGACCAGGAACCAGACTACAACTGAACCAGGAACCAGACTACAACTGGACCAGGAACCAGACTACAACTGGACCAGGGACCAGACTACAGATAGACCAGGAACCAGACTACAACTGGACCAGGAACCTGACTACAGATAGACCAGGAAGCAGACTACAACTGGACCAGGAACCAGACTACAGATAGACCAGGAACCAGACTACAACTGGACCAGGAACCTGACTACAGATAGACCAGGAAGGAGACTACAACTGGACCAGGGACCAGACTACACCTGGGTCTGGAACCAGACTACAACTGGACCAGGAACCAGACTACAGATAGACCAGGAAGCAGACTACAACTGGACTAGGAACCAGACTACACCTGGGTCTGGAACCTGACTACAACTGGACCAGGAACCAGACTACAGATAGACCAGGAACCAGACTACAACTGGACCAGGGACCAGACTACACCTGGGTCTGGAACCAGACTACAACTGGACCAGGAACCAGACTACAGATAGACCAGGAAGCAGACTACAACTGGACCAGGAACCAGACTACAACTGGGCCAGGGACCAGACTACAACTGGACCAGGAACCAGACTAAAACTGGACCAGGAACCAGACTACAGATAGACCAGGAAGCAGACTACAACTGGACTAGGAACCAGACTACAGATAGACCAGGAACCAGACTACAACTGGACCAGGAACCAGACTACAACTGGGCCAGGGACCAGACTACAACTGGACCAGGAACCAGACTAAAACTGGACCAGGAACCAGACTACAGATAGACCAGGAACCAGAACTGACTACCAACTGGACCAGGGACCAGACTACACCTGGACCAGGAACCAGACTACAGATAGACCAGGAAGGACTACAACTGGACTAGGAACCAGACTACAGATAGACCAGGAACCAGACTACAACTGGACCAGGAACCAGACTACAGATAGACCAGGAACCAGACTACAACTGGACCAGGGGCCAGACTACACCTGGGTCTGGAACCAGACTACAACTGGACCAGGAACCAGACTACAGATAGACCAGGAACCAGACTACAACTGGACCAGGGACCAGACTACACCTTGGTCTGGAACCAGACTACAACTGGACCAGGGACCAGACTACAGATGGACCAGGGACCAGACTACAACTGGACCAGGAACCAGACTACAGATAGACCAGGAACCAGACTACAACTGGACCAGGGACCAGACTACACCTAGGTCTGGAACCAGACTACAAACTGGACCAGGGACCAGACTACAATGGACCAGGGACCAGACTACAACTGGACCAGGAACCAGACTACAGATAGACCAGGAACCAGACTACAACTGGACCAGGGACCAGACTACAGATAGACCAGGAACCAGACTACAACTGGACCAGGGGACCAGACTACACCTGGGTCTGGAACCAGACTACAACCAGGGAACCAGGAACCAGACTACAGATGACCAGGAACCAGACTACAACTGGACCAGGGACCAGACTACATCTGGGTCTGGAACCAGGACTACAAATAGACCAGGAACCTGGACAGGACCAGTACAAACTGACCAGAACCAGACTGACTCCAGGAACCAGACTACACTGGACCAGGGACCAGACTACATCTGGGTCAATGGAACCAGACTACAAACTGGACCAGGAACCGGGACTGGAACCAGACTACAGACCAGACTACAGGACCAGACCAGAACCATCTGGAACCAGACTACAACTGGACCAGGAACCAGACTAACAACTGGACCAGGAACCAGACTACAACTGGGTACAACTGGACCAGACTACAACTGGGTCTGGAACCAACTACAACTGACCAGGGACCAGACATCTGGGTCTAGAAACCACACTACAAGGGTCTGAAACCAGACTACAACTGGACCAGAGAACCAGACTACATCTGGGTCTGGAACCAGACTACAGATAGAACCAGGAACCAGACTACAACTGGACCAGGGACCAGACTACAACTGGGTCCAGGAAACCAGACTACAAACTGGACCAGGACCAGACAAACAACTGGACCGGACCAGACTACTGGGTCTGGACCAGACTACTGGACAGACCACCAGACACACTGGACAGGAACCAGACTACAGATAGACCAGGACAACAAGACTACAACTGGACCAGGAACCAGACTACACCTGGGACAGACTACAACTGGACCAGGGACCAGACTACAACCTGGACCAGGAACCAGGACTACAACTGGACCAGGAACCAGACTACACCAGGGACCAGGGAACCAGACTACAGACTACACCCAGGACCAGGAACCAGGACTACAATAGACCAGGAACAGACTACAACTGGACCAGGACCAGACTACACCTGGGTCTGGAACCAGACTACAACTGGACCAGGGACCAGACTACACCTGGGTCTGGAACCAGACTACAACTACAACCAGACTACAGGGACCAGGAACAACCAGACTACCAACCAACTGGACCAGGAACCAGACTACAACTGGACCAGGGACCAGACTACAGATGGAACCAGTCTGGAAACCAGACTACAACTGGACCAGGAACCAGACTACCAACTACCAGGACCAGGACTACAGGAACCAGGAACCAGACTGGGTCTGGAACCAGACTACACTGGACCAGGAACCAGACTACAGATAGGACCAGGAACCAGACTACAAACTGGACCAGGACCAGGACCAGACAACTGGGAACCAGGAACCAGACTACAACTGGACCAGGAACCAGACTACAGATAGACCAGGACCAGACTACAACTGGACCAGGGACCAGACTACACCTGGACCGTCTGGAACCAGACTACAACTGGACCAGACAGGAACCAGACTACAGATAGACCAGGAAGCAGACTACAACTGGACCAGGAACCAGACTACAACTGGGCCAGGGACCAGACTACAACTGGACCAGGAACCAGACTAAAACTGGACCAGGAACCAGACTACAGATAGACCAGGAACCAGACTACAACTGGACTAGGAACCAGACTACAGATATCCAGGAACAGACTACAACTGGACCAGGAACCAGACTACAAACTGGACCAGGAACGGACTACAACTGGACCAGGAACACAGACTACAAATGGACCAGGAACCAGACTACAGATAGACAGGAACCAGACTACAAACTGGACCAGGGACCAGGACTACACCTGGGTCTGGAACCAGACTACAACTGGACCAGGAACCAGACTACAGATAGACCAGGAAGCCAGGACTACAACTGGACCAGGAACCAGACTACAACTAGGACCAGGAACCAGACTACAACTGGACCAGGAACCAGACTACAGATACAGGACCAGGAACCAGACTACAACTGGACCAGGGGCCAGACTACACTGGGTCTGGACCAGGACTACAACTGGACCAGGAACCAGACTACAGACTAGACCAGGAACCAGACTACAACTGGACCAGGGACCAGACTACACCTTGGTCTGGAACCAGACTACAACTGGACCAGGGACCAGACTACAGATGGACCAGGGACCAGACTACAACTGGACCAGGAACCAGACTACAGATAGACCAGGAACCAGGACTACAACTGGACCAGGGACCAGACTACAACTGGACAACCAGACTACAGGACCAGGGACCAGGACTACAGATGGACCAGGGACCAGACTACAACTGGACCAGGAACCAGACTACAGATAGACCAGGAACCAGACTACAACTGGACCAGGGACCAGACTACAGATAGACCAGGAACCAGACTACAACTGGACCAGGGACCAGACTACACCTGGGTCTGGAACCAGACTACAACTGGACCAGGAACCAGACTACAGATAGACCAGGAAGCAGACTACAACTGGACCAGGGACCAGACTACATCTGGGTCTGGAACCAGACTACAAATAGACCAGGAACCAGACTACAACTGGACCAGGGACCAGACTACACCTGGGTCTGGAACCAGACTACAACTGGACCAGGGACCAGACTACATCTGGGTCTGGAACCAGACTACAAATAGACCAGGAACCAGACTACAGCTGGACCAGGGACCAGACTACATCTGGGTCTGGAACCAGACTACAATTGGACCAGGGACCAGACTACATCTGGGTCTGGAACCAGACTACAGATGGACCAGGAACCAGACTACAACTGGACCAGAGACCAGACTACATCTGGGTCTGGAACCAGACTACAGATAGACCAGGAACCAGACTACAACTGGACCAGGAACCAGACTACAACTGGGTCTGGAACCAGACTACAACTGGGTCTGGAACCAGACTACAACTGGACCAGGGACCAGACTACATCTGGGTCTAGAACCACACTACAACTGGGTCTGAAACCAGACTACAACTGGACCAGAGACCAGACTACATCTGGGTCTGGAACCAGACTACAGATAGACCAGGAACCAGACTACAACTGGACCAGGGACCAGACTACACCTGGGTCTGAAACCAGACTACAACTGGACCAGGGACCAGACAACAACTGGACCAGGGACCAGACTACATCTGGGTCTGGAACCAGACTACAGATGGACCAGGAACCAGACTACAACTGGACCAGGAACCAGACTACAGCTGGACCAGGGACCAGACTACAACTGGGTCAGGAACCAGACTACAGATAGACCATGAAGCAGACTACAACTGGACCAGGGACCAGACTACAACTGGACCAGGAACCAGACTACAACTGGACCAGGAACCAGACTACAGCTGGACCAGGGACCAGACTACACCTGGGTCAGGAACCAGACTACAGATAGACCAGGAACCAGACTACAGATAGACCAGGAACCAGACTACAACTGGACCAGGGACCAGACTACACTTGGGTCTGGAACCAGACTACAACTGGACCAGGGACCAGACTACACCTGGGTCTGGAACCAGACTACAACTGGACCAGGAACCAGACTACAACTGGACCAGGAACCAGACTACAACTGGACCAGGGACCAGACTACAACTGGAACAGGGACCAGACTACAACTGGACCAGGGACCAGACTACAACTGATACTCCTGGGTCAGGGACCAAATACAACTACACCCTGATGATGTCATGGCGTACTTCGGCGTGTAGCGTGGCCCAGAGGGGCGGAGCTCCAGAACCGGAGAGGAGAGCAGGATGTTTGGGAGGTGATGGAGGCTGTTTGTTTTCTTCGGTCCAGGGAACCAGCCTTTACACCAACACAGCTGATACAGCGGATAACTTTAAAAATAACTTTATTCCTTTTTTTGAAAACATTGTCATCAAACACAAAGAAAACAAAAATACTATTATAAAATATTCCACGGAGAACGTACAGTACACAGTGAACTACGGAAACCTGCAGTAACCTCTCTGTAGCGACAGGTGGCGTTAGTGCGAAGGATCTGGAGATTAGAGGAAAGCGAACAGGAGAAGCGCGACTTTCCCGCGGCGGCCAGCCTCTCAGAGCGCGCTAGCGTTTGAAAAGTGAAGGAGGGGGAGGAGCTACAAGCAGACACGCCCCCGAAACGGATGCCAGAGTTTCCAGAGAGTTCGCGGTCGGCCGGGAAGCGCTGAGAGCTCAGCTCGGGATCGGTCGGGTGCCGGAGGCGCCTGGCGGCCGTCAAGGGTCGACCTCCTCCGGGACGATGGTGAGGATGACGTCCTCGTTGCCCCGCCGCACCACCGTTCGCAGCTTCTCGTCCCGCTTGATGGCGGCGCTGACGTCGCTGGCCGAGGTGACCCGCTCTCCGTTGATGCTGATGATGACGTCGCTCTCCTTCAGGCCGGCTCTGTAGCAGAGGAACACGGACACAACAATTAAACTATTATATTATTAAATAACCGATTCTGGATTTATTTCCATGTTTTCCGACGTAGATTAAACTATTTCACAAATGACACCGCCTCATAACACAAAAGACGTACAGTGATCCCTCGCCAATTCGCGGTTTAAGTTCCGCGGTTTTAGTTATTCAAGGATTTTTCAGAAATATATAACAAATTAAAAAAATTGCGGAAACATCACAGGATGTTGTGTGCGTTCTTTCGCAGTAAAGAAATACTGTGAGCCAGCCTGGCCCCTTTAAGAAGGTGGCCTTATGGGTAATGGTGTGGCCTTATGGGTAATGTAGTGTGTGTGTCGTGGGACGGCAGAATGAAAACGGGGTTAGATGAAAAGTGTAGTGAGCATCAACAGCGGCCCAGCGTGTATAGATTTACATTCTCTGTTAACCGACAGGACTTTTCGTTTTGTTGTTGTTAGCGTGTTAGCTGCTAATTACGAGCCAAAAATAGCACAATAGCAGCGATTTGTTTACTACGGTTCAGAGACCAGAGGCTGTGAAGATAACAGAAAGACCACAGTTGAGCCTTTGTCTTGTTTTGCTGCAGTGACTCGATACATTTTTGCGTTTTTTAAACATATTTTAAACACATTATTTAGGCTTTAGGCTAGGTTTTCCCGTTGTTGATGAAACTTCCTTCCTTGTGCATCATTTTTTCTTTTCTTTGACATGTTGGGGTGAGTTTGTAGAGGTTTTTCTTAAATCCATCAGTTCTGAAAATTGTCTTGAGTTCTTGCTCATGGTCATATACTGTTATCGTTGTAGGTAACGAAGAAATGCATTATGGGAGATGTAGTTTATTGTCAATATGCGCTTTAAAGCGGCGTAAGCTTATTGTAAGTCTTAAAATATCGGTTTAAAATTTAAGCCAATAGTGCAGAAGCGCTCAAGGGCCACATAAAATGACATGGCGGGCCACATTTGGCCCACGGGCCTCGTGTTTGACACATATGCTCTTCAGTTGATGTTTCTGCTGGTTGGAACTAAAACCTGCAGCCACTCGGCCCTTTAACGGATCAGTGACACCCCTGACCTGGACTACTGGACTGAAGTGGGTCTGACTTCGTCTCTAGTGGGGGTCTGGTTAAACCGAAACCAGAGACCTGAACGTCCTCCTCTGTGACTCAGCGGTTTTCTGGCTGACGAACCGCCAGACGGCGGGAGCTGTTTTCTCAGGTGCGGCGCTGCAGCTCAGACAACAAAAATCTTTCCAAATACACCAAATATTTCCTTCTGGGGCTCCGTCGCTCCTTCCAGCTCATGGCTTCGCTGGCGTGGAGATCAAAGATTAACACAAATACTCCGGAGTGTTTTCCGACGCCGCTGTGGAAACGCAGCCGGTGAGCGGCGGATGCTGCGGTCGCGGAGGGAAACTCACGACTCAGCTGGAGTTCGGCTGATGACCTCGATGACGTAAGCGCCGGACGTGACGTCGGGGAAGTCGGACTGCCTCTCCTTGAGCTCCTTCGCCAGCCTGAGAGGAGACGAGAGGAGGGAAACGTCTGAAGCGTGACGTTCAGCTTTAAAATCGCTCTGAAAGTTATGTTTCCGTCTCTCGGTCACGCAGATGTTCGTGGACGACTTACGTCGGGGTGAGGCTCATCATCCTGACGCCGATGTACTTCTTCTTCGGCGTCGTTTTGCCTGCGGAGAACACAGAGACGTGCTGTAAACTGTAAGCGTTACAAACATTTACGGGAAGATGTCCGACCCGTTAGACATCGTGGGGAAACTGTCCTGAAATCTAAATCTGCCCATACACAAATCTGATATATGGCCATATATGTACATATACATATTTGCCAAAATATTTTATGATATATGTACATATATGTAATTGCAATATTTGATTTAAACTTATATTCTAAAATACATGTGCAAACATGTAGAACAGGTATTTGCTTTTGAAATATATTTTTAAAATATATGGTAAAGTAAGTGGTCTAGATATTTGTATTTGACATATATTCCAAAATAATTGTTGGAATATGTAGTTTAGATATTTGTTCTTTACATATATGTCAGAATAAATGTGCAAATATGTAGTCTAGATATTTGTTTAGAACATATATTTCAGAATAAATGCTCAAACATTCAGTCTAGATATTTGTTTATGACATATATTCCAAAATAATTGTTAAAATTTGTTGACTAGATATTTTTGATGGCTTATTTTTATATACAAGTCAAATACATATAATGAGCAATATATTGCTATTTCATATACCAACATTGATGCTATACTAATATATGTGACATATATGTTTGAAAAATATATGTGCTGAATATGCCATACATATATGTGCCACTTATATTTTCCATATATAAAAGGGGCCATTTTTGTAATATTTTAAAATATATGTTCCAAATATGTACCAATATATGTTCACATGTGAAAGACATATATGGACACCGATATTATATATGTTATTTAAATATATGGCCATATATCAGATTTGTGTATGGGTGTCCCGGGGGCCATAAAAGTGACCAACCAACCAACCAACCAACCTTTCGCCTGCCGGTCATGTGACTCTGCCAGGAACTGCCGGATCTTATCTGAGGGGATGGCGAAGGAGATTCCTGCGGTGACCTTCAAAGTGTTGATGCCAATCACCTCCCCGTCCTGCACACACACAAACAAACACACACACACACACACACACACACACACACACACACACACACATGAAGCTTGACCACCTCAGTGTTGCTGCCTACATCTGTTTCTATCGTCATCTCTGTAGTTTATAAACTAACAATGAACCAGTCAGAACAGAAGAACAAGGAATTATTAGTTCTCCAGTTAATAGATAATTATTATTGATATACAGTGATCCCTCGCCAATTCGGGCTTTAAGTTCCGCGGTTTTAGTTATTCGCGGATTTTTCAGAAATATATAATATAATTAACAAAATCAAGAAAAAATCGCGGAAACATCACAGGATGTTGTGCGCGTTCTCTCACAGCGAAGAAATGCTGTGAACCAGCCTGGCCCCTTTAAGAAGGTGGCCTTATGGGTAACGATGTGGCCTTATGGGTAATGTAGTGTGTGTGTGTCGTGGGACGGCAGAAGAAAATGTGGACTTCTTTCTTGTTTGAAGAATGAATTAAAGAATGTTCAAAGGAATATAAGCTGATGTCTTTCCCTCCTGGCATTGTTTTTATAGATAATTATAATTATAGATGATAACTGCTTTGATTTTAGATAAATAAATGATGGTAAAGTGAAGATCGTTAGATCGTCTGATCAGGTCATTTAAACAGAAACGATTAATTTCAGCTGCTCGTCACTGAAACGTCCTGATAAACTTGAACTCACCAGATTGACTAGTGGTCCTCCTGAGTTTCCGTACTGAAAGAAAACACACAGACAAAAAAAAATCAAATGAGAAATTCTTCTCTTTTTCCCCAAAATACAATTATTTTGATTCAAACAGAAAAATTCATCACATTTAATGGATTAAAAGATTTTATCTGCAGATAGATAGTTTTAATCAGGGTCAGGGACTGGGACCGGTCCAGAGTCTGGGTCCGGGTCCGGTCCAGGGTCTGGGTCCGGTCCAGGTCCAGGGTCTGGGTCCGGACCAGGTCCAGGTCCAGGGTCTGGGTCCGGTCCAGGGTCTGGGTCTGGGTCCGGTCCAGGGTCTGGGTCCGGACCAGGTCCAGGGTCAGGGTCCGGTCCAGGTCCAGGGTCTGGGTCCGGACCAGGTCCAGGTCCAGGGTCTGGGTCCGGTCCAGGGTCTGGGTCCGGTACAGGGTCAGGGTCTGGTCCAGGTCCAGGTCCAGGGTCTGGGTCCGGTCCAGGGTCAGGGACTAGGTCAGGGTCTGGGTCTGGGTCCGGTCCAGGGTCTGGGTCTGGTACAGAGTCTGGGTCCGGTCCAGGTCCAGGGTCTGGGTCTGGGTCCGGTACAGGGTCTGGGTCTTCTGGTCCAGGGTCTGGGTCTGGGTTCGGTCCAGGGTCTGGGTCTGGGTCCGGTCAAGGGTCTGGGTCCGGTCCAGGTCCAGGGTCAGGGTCCGGTACAGGGTCAGGGTCCGGTACAGGGTCTGGGTCCGGTCAAGGGTCTGGGTCCGGTCCAGTCCAGGGTCAGGGTCCGGTACAGGGTCAGGGTCCGGTACAGGGTCTGGGTCCGGTCAAGGGTCTGGGTCCGGTCCAGGTCCAGGGTCAGGGTCCGGTCCAGGGTCCGGGGCTCCACTCACGTTGATGATGGCGTCCGTCTGGATGTAGTCCATGTCGGAGTTGCGGAGGCCCAGCTCCTTGCCCCCCCTCTGGGTGGTGCTGACGATGCCGGTGGTGACGGTGTTCTGGAGGGAGAACGGGCTGCCGATGGCGACCACGAACTCACCGGGACGCAGGTCTGCGGACCGACCCAGCAGCAGAACCGGCAGCTTCATCTGGTCCAAAGAGACACAGGACGGACAAATGCATCAGTCACAGAAGAACATGGTGTGACAGCCTCTAGACCTCTGACCTATTTTTTGTTTTGGGTGCTGAGACTGTGGGAGTGGCTCATTAGGAGAGATGGCTAACACCTGAGTTGGTGTGAAGGCTCACCTATATATATAGGTGTCTGAGCATTCAGTTCTCTCTCCTCTTTGAGTTGCTTGGTTTGTTTGGTCTTGGGTTACTTATAAAATACTTTATTACTTTAATAATTTAGTTCATTTAAATAAATTGAATTCTTTTACTTTAAACTGTCATGTGTGGTCTCCATACTTTGTCCCACCCTTGAGCCAGGTTGTGACAAAGTGGGGGCTTGTCCGGAGAGGTTTTGGTGGTACGAGCTTGGTGCTGCTCTTGTGCTGCTTTTGGGTGGAGTATCACACATGACTGTAGTGTTTTGTTAGTTTGGGGAGGTTTTGATCTACTCCAACAACATCAGAGACCATCGGAGACCACAAAGACCATCAGAGACCATCAGAGACCACAAAGACCATCAGAGGCCATCAGAGGCCATCGGAGACCATCAGAGACCATCAGAGGCCATCGGAGACCATCAGAGGCCACAAAGACCATCAGAGACCACAAAGACCATCGGAGACCATCAGAGACCATCAGAGGCCATCGGAGACCATCAGAGGCCATCAGAGACCATCGGAGACCATCGGAGACCATCAGAGACCATCAGAGACCATCAGAGACCATAGAGACCATCG
The DNA here is from genome assembly GCA_018398805.1 of Hirundichthys speculiger. Taxonomy (NCBI): domain Eukaryota; kingdom Metazoa; phylum Chordata; class Actinopteri; order Beloniformes; family Exocoetidae; genus Hirundichthys; species Hirundichthys speculiger. Next base: position 80,549 of record JAGFBZ010001925.1, read on the forward strand.
GAGACCATCGGAGACCATCAGAGACCATCGGAGACAATCAGAGACCACAGAGACTATCAGGAACCATCAGAGACCAGCAGAGACCATCAAAGACCATCAGAGACCACAGAGACCAGAGACCATCGGAGACAATCAGAGACCACAGAGACCATCAGAGAACATCAGAGACCATCAGAGACCATCGGAGACAATCAGAGACCACAGAGACCATCAGAGACCATCGGAGACAATCAGAGACCACAGAGACCATCAGAGAACATCAGAGACCATCAGAGACCATCGGAGACCATCAGAGACAATCAGAGTTAATCAGAGACCATCAGAGAACATCAGAGACCATCAGAGACGAGAGACCATCAGAGACCATCGGAGACAATCAGAGACCACAGAGACCATCAGAGACCATCGGAGATAATCAGAGACCACAGAGACCATCAGAGACCATCGGAGACAATCAGAGACTATCGGAGACCATCAGAGACCATCCGAGACCATCAGAGACTATCTGAGACCACCCGAGACCACAGAGACCATCGGAGACAATCAGAGACAATCAGAGACAATCAGAGACCATCCGAGACCATCCGAGACCATCCGAGACCATCCGAGACCATCAGAGACAATCAGAGACCATCAGAGACCATCGGAGACCATCGGAGACCATCGGAGACAATCAGAGACAATCAGAGACCATCAGAGACCATCCGAGACCATCAGAGACCACCCGAGACCACAGAGACCATCGGAGACAATCAGAGACCATCAGAGACCATCCGAGACCATCGGAGACAATCAGAGACAATCAGAGACAATCAGAGACCATCAGAGACCATCAGAGACCATCCGAGACCATCAGTGACCATCGGAGACAATCAGAGACAATCAGAGACAATCAGAGACAATCAGAGACAATCAGAGACCATCCGAGACCATCGGAGACCATCAGAGACAATCAGAGTTAATCAGAGACCATCAGAGACAATCAGAGTTAATCAGAGACCATCAGAGACCACCAGAGACGAGACAACGGACCGTTTTCATGAAAAACATCAGTTGGTAAATTTCTTTTAGTGGAACATCTGGAACCTTCTAACGATCCCTGTCCTTTGATAAGTCAACGGTTTTTAGTCCTGGTTCTGGTCCTGAGTTCTACTAAAACTGTGGTCTGACGGTTTGAGTCCTCCCAGCTGTATGACATCATCCATGACTCCATCATTGTTCCTGTACGCGAGAAAAAAACACTTCATGAGCAGGGAAGTGATAAAGATGTCCTGCTGGACACCGTTCAGGACAGTCTGGACCCGGTCCAGGTTGCTTTGTAGGTCCAGTCGAGGGATAAACATCTTGAGGAGACTCCTGCTCCAGACACATATTTCAGCAGAAACACTCCAGAACATTCCCAACGTTGATGTTGGCCGATCTGCTGGACGTCTCAGCTGTGAGGTCACAGCGGGTGAACGAGGACGACGTCTCAGAAAAACGACTACAAACTGGGGTTTAACTTCAGCCCCAGTGGAAATAAATGATCCTTCACTGGTTTGGCTTTTTAAACGCACAGAGCAGAAACCAGGCGACCGGTGATTAAAGAAACTGCTGGTTTCCATCATAAGCTGTGTAGCTGTTCGCCACAGCTGGAGGAAACCACGGAGGTTTCTGGACGCCGACGGAGACGCTCGGAGGTGAAGAGCAGCTTTCTCTCCTCCAGCTGCTGGAAAGAAACACATGTGGGATTCCTGCGGAGAGCTGAGTCAGCTTCCCTCCAGATGAAGCTAAACCAGCACCAGGACCGACTCAGTGGGAGGTCCGGAGCTTCTCACAAAGATTCACAACGTCTCAGAGCATCATAGATAACAGATGGATAGATGGGCCCGGTACCGTCTAGATCAGCCTTTCTAGACCGGGGTGTCGTCAAAAAAATTACCTATTCTGACATTTTCAGGCTGGGTCCACGTTTACTCCAGAGAGGTAAAGATATTAGCGGTGGCAGCTAATGTCAGGACTCGGGGCAGTTTAATTAATTATTAATTAACGTGGCGTGTTTGTCATGAAACAATCGTGTTGCTGTAGCGTGTTATTAGCGGGTTATTAGCGGTTTGCCCGGCAGCTGTAAAGTAGAATGGATCGCTAACATGACAACGCTGGATGAGAGAACATATTTACAACACGTCCTGACCGGTGTAGGCTATTAGCGTTAGCAGTTGCTACCAATAGCATCTGTATCCACAAAGAAAATAACGACGTGGATTTATTGTCGTTTACATCACGTAGCCTATGTAGCAACTGAACCGGTAGAAGAAGACAACTATTAGCGTTAGCAGTTGCTACCAATAGCATCTGTATCCACAAAGAAAATAACGACGTGGATTTATTGTTGTTTACATCACGTAGCCTATGTAGCAACTGAACCGGTAGAAGAAGACAACTATTAGCGTTAGTAGTTGCTACCAATAGCATCTGTATCCACAAAGAAAATAACGACGTGGATTTATTGTTGTTTACATCACGTAGCCTATGTAGCAACTGAACCGGTAGAAGAAGACAACTATTAGCGTTAGCAGTTGCTACCAATAGCATCTGTGTCCGCAAAGAAAATAACGACGTGGTTTTATTGTTGTTTACATCACGTAGCCTATGTAGCAACTGAACCGGTAGAAGAAGACAACTATTAGCGTTAGCAGTTGCTACCAATAGCATCTGTATCCACAAAGAAAATAACGACGTGGATTTATTGTTGTTTACATCACGTAGCCTATGTAGCAACTGAACCGGTAGAAGAAGACAACTATTAGCGTTAGCAGTTGCTACCAATAGCATCTGTATCCACAAAGAGAAATAACGACGTGGATTTATTGTTGTTTACATCACGTAGCCTATGTAGCAACTGAACCGGTAGAAGAAGACAACTATTAGCGTTAGCAGTTGCTACCAATAGCATCTGTATCCACAAAGAAAATAACGACGTGGATTTATTGTTGTTTACATCACGTAGCCTATGTAGCAACTGAACCGGTAGAAGAAGACAACTTTAGGTAAGAAAATCAAGTTTTATTCAACGCTAGACAACTTTAACATGAGCAACTATGGGCTGGATTGTCTCGGTTCTATTCAGGTAACTCGGTTCGGTTCGTGGTCGGAAACTAAAGAATCGGGTCGGGTCGGTTTCGGGTTGAATTTTCACGGGTCCATTCGGGTTCGGATCCATGAAAGTGGATCCGTGAAGACCTCCAACTCCAACTGTTGTGTTCGCTCGCCGGACAGCGGTTTCAAAGTGCCTCGCCTTCTTGGAGTCCTGGAGTCCGACGGTGCTACCTGGAAGGACACCGCTCTGGTCTGCACCTGGGTGGTCTTCCAGAGTTGGACGTCACTGATCGACTTTATAGTCGCATTGTTGGACTGTCAGCTGATCACTGATCGCTACCTGGAGGTGATTTGGATCAGATGCCTCACCAGACGTCTAGTGAGGGTTTTGCTAGGAACGTCTGGCAGAAAAGTCTTCAACTTCTACCTCAGACACAACTCTTACCGCCTCCTAGAGGTCAGACCAAGGACACGCTGGAGCAGCTGACCTGGGAACGCTTCGGTTCCACCAGAGGACCTGGGCTGGATGGATGGAGACTCTACCTTTCTTGCACCTTCCTCTGTGGAAGTCTGTCCTCTCTGTTTAACATCGTTGGTATGGTAGGGGATGTCCTCAAGCCTTCTGCTGATACCTTAGCATTCTTCTTGACCTTATCAAGAGGCTCTGCGTTGCGTCTTTGGAGTCATCGTGGCCGGACATCTGCTTCTAGGAAGAGCAACCACAGAACTGGAAAGACATGAGGACTGATGGACGTCCAAACCCTCTCTGACCTCCTGCAGATGAGCTAGTCTTGATCTCGTACGTCTTCAGGGATTTCCTTTTTGCGAGCAGATGGCAGACGGCTGTCGATCCCTGGAAAGATGCTGCCTGTGAGCGGTAAATAATAATTCAAAAGCAGGATGCTGGTGGCGACTGTCACATGACACGAAGCTGCTGAAATCCCAAAGAAAAGCCTCGTGTGAAAGGCAGGAAGTTGACGATTTTCTCCTCCCTGTTGTGGTTTCCTCAGAGTTTTTCCGTTACACCAGGCGACTCACACCGACGCTCGATGACATCTTTGGGACGGGCCGCGCTGCATCCCTGTCTGCATCCAGGCGGTCGTTACAGCACGACTGAGTTCAGACAGACTGCTGGGACGGGAGCAGAGGTCCAGAACGAGTCCAGCCCATAAATACCCCCGACCCGGTCGTACAGTTGTGACTGAATTCATACTGAACACGAGAAGCCCGACTAAGTCATTAACAAGCATCAAACTGTTCAAATAGGACTGAAACCACATGTATTACTGACTCTCTGGGCCCGATCGTACACTTCCCACTACCCGCTAACCGCAAATTGCGGGTTTAGGAACCTCCACTAACCGCTAATGCAATCTTCCACTTCCCTAAAGCCGCTACCTGCGTTGCCGATTCCCTTACTCACATTGTAGGCGTGGCAATGGGCGTGTCTTTTGCACTTTCTGCAAACTCGGTGTCTTGCGATTGCACGTTTAGGATAGCGGGTAGCGGCTGGTCTGACCACCCGCCAAGACGCACAGCATATGGGAGCGGCTGTGCGTCTTGGAAAACAAGACGAGTTGATGTCTTGGAAAACAGTACGGGTCCCGGTCCAGGACCCTGTGGAACTCCGTGACCAGCTCTGGTGCTCAGAGGAGCTACTCCGGTTCGTCCCATGTTCTGCTTCCTGACGTCCAGAAGGTTCAAAATTGTCTGAAACTATCATCTTCAGAGCAGTAAATCAAATTACAGTGGTACCTCTACTTACGAAATGAATTGGTTCTAGTAGTTTCGTAACCTGAAACTTTTGTAAGTGGAGGCGCATTTTCCATGTAAATGTTTTTTTTATATATATATATATTTTTAATAAATTATAAATAATACATGAAATGACACGAAAACCTGTAAGAAATACATGCTAGAACTAGAAAAGCACTCAGAGAGCGCAGACCTCAACTAAACGCAACAATTATTGAAAATTTGAAAGTGATCCAGAATCCAGGATTTCTTCCGGATCAGAACCAAAATGAAATCAGTTCTTCCTTTTCACATTTCTGACAACTCCTGAAAGTTTAATCAAAATCCATCCATAACTTTCTGAGTTATCTTTAACACAAACAGACATACACCTCCTTGGTAGAGGTAAAAATTGTTTGTTTACCTGGTTGCTGGGTTACGCTCATACAGACAAGGGGCCCTCCTAGCCAATGGGATGGCAGGAAGATGCTAAGCGATAGCCAATGGCAGAGCAGCTCGGACGCACCACTTTCAAACCGAGATACAGAGCCGACAGCTATGTTTACGTTCAGTAAACTCTGGGAGCTGCGAGTAGCAGCGCTACTGGATTTATGACTTTCGTATCCTGAAATTTATTTCGTAACTAGAGGCAATATTTTCCCGTTGATGCGTTTCGTAACCTGAAAACTTCGTATGTAGAAACGTTCGTAAGTAGAGGTACCACTGTACTTTCTCTTGACGTGAGCAGAACTGTCATCTGCAGATCGGTCCTCCAATCACAGGTCAGCCCCGCCCCCTTGGGGGCGTGACCCAGTTGAAGGAGAAACATCCTCCCGTTGCCTCTGCTGCTGCGGCGGATGACTGGTTCAGGAAGGTAACCGATAACAGCAGAGTGAGCGGGGAGCAGGGGAGGAGGAGGTCGAACACGGTGCTCACTGTAGCACACAGAAAGAAGAAAAGAAGCAACTCTGGATGGCCTCTAGATCCACCATGGGGAACACCAGGATTTGTCTTTTAACTTGTCTCTTTTTTTTTTATTTTGCTGTAGTTTAAAGGCTGGCCACCGGGGGGCAGTAATCCTGGCTCGCTGCGACCCATCCAGCACCTCCGACACGTCTAAAAATCTGCAGATCTTCGCCTGCGGCCTGCAGCTGCAGAGTCTGGCGGACGTCCAACCCTCTGCGAGTCGTGTCCTCGTGACCTACTTCGGGCCCAGATGTGACGTGACGGAGGAACCGAGACGCCGAAGCGGCCGCGGCGTCGGGACGCAACCGTCATGGAGGCCACGCCTCACCTGGAACGAGAAGACGTCTGTTTGTGTGCACATGTGGTGCCCATTTCCTCCGTTGAATAACAGGCCTCCAGGCAGGTTACTTAACAGCTCTGACCTACTTTGGTTCTGGTTTAGTAAGAGAAGGAGTGACAGGAGGAGCGAAGGAGCAACGAGGCGAGGAAGAGGTGCATCCAAAGGCTGGCGCTTTATTGAGACGCTGCTTTGCTCATAAAAACCAGACGTTTCTGCAAAGTGCTGGGAACAAACATCCAGAACAGATGGAAGTGAAAACATGGCGGAGCGGAGGAACAGATGTGGCCGATGTGACAGATAAACATGTTTTCCAGCTCAGAGCTGTCGTGCAGAGATTAACGACTCAAAGCTGAAATGGAAACTTGTTATCTCATCTCCTGACTTTGATTCGTGTCTGAACACAGAGTCTTCATCGCTGCATTCCTCCCATCCGGGCCAAAGAAGCCAAAGTATGACAAATATTGGGTGACTGGATTTCATAAGTTACATAAAAATAATAATAAAAACCCAGAAGGTTTCTGGCTGGTTCAGAACCTGGACTCTTCTAGTGTGAAGTAACGGTCCGATAACAGATGCAGGATGTGGTTTACGGAGGCCCGTTTGGGTCATAATTCAATGAATAAATGAGTCTATTATTATGAAATATTTCCCATTATTATGAAAAAAAATGTAATCATTACGAAATATACTTTTATTATTATTTAATCTTAGTTTAATGCATAATAGTTTATTTCAGAATGGCCTTTTTATCTAAGAATGAGCTTTTACATAATAATTAAAATTTTGCCAGTGGGCGGGGCCAGTGGTTGACCTGCACGCTCATTGGCTGATCCTTCTCCATTCTACGCTCTGACATCGACTAGTTTAGTCAGAAAATGATCTTTCTCCTGTTGCCATGCCGTCAAAATCAAGTTTTCGCTACATTTCGTGCTACGTTTCTTAGTCGATGTCAACTTTTAACCGTAAACTGAGGTGCATTCTGCCACCTACTGGCCTGGAGTATAACTGCACCTCTCGCCCACTATCGATATTCACTGTTCTGTTGCTTATGCCTGAATGAAAGAGCAGCCAATCACATAAATGGCTCCGCCCTCTCTGCTGTGATTGACACACAAATCATTCTTATGAAAAAACGAAGCCATTATCATAATAATTGGAAATATTTCATAATAATAGACTCATTTATTCATTGAATTATGACCCAAACGGGGCTCCATAGTGGTTAAGGATACATGTACGAAATACCTCCATAGGAAGGCGTTCAGTGGGCGTCTAAACCAGATGCCTGAAGCACCTCAGCTGGATCTTCTCGACGTGGAGAAGCAGCGACTCTACTCCGACTCCCTCCCGAACGGTCGGACTTATCACCCCGGTTCTAAAGCTGAAGTCCTGCAGGATGTGGACCGGCGGCGCCGGACCAGTCGCTCTAAAGTCAGAGAGAGTTGTGGCGCCAAAAGCAACTGTCTGCTCTGCCAGAGATACACACTCTGGCGCTCTACTCTGGCGCTCCACTCTGGCGCTCCACTCTGGCGCTCCACTCTGGCGCTCCACTCTGGCGCTCTACTCTGGCGCTCGACTCCGGTGTTCGACTCCGGCGCTCTACTCTGGCGCTCGACTCCGGTGCTCTACTCTGGTGTTCGACTCCGGCGCTCTACTCTGGCGCTCTACTCTGGTGTTCGACTCCGGCGCTCTACTCTGGTGTTCGACTCCGGCGCTCTACTCTGGCGCTCTACTCTGGCGCTCCATTCCGGCGCTCTACTCTGGCGCCCTACTCTGGCGCTCTACTCTGGCTCTCTACTGTGGCGCTCTATTCCGGCGCTCTACTCCGGTGCTCTAAAAGTGTATGAGATTCACTTCTCTTCTCCTCCTACAGTGATCCTTCGCCAATTCGTGCTTTAAGTTCAGCAGTTTTAGTTATTTGCGGATTTTTCAGAAATATATAATATTTTTTTAAAAAATCAAGAAAAAATCATGGAAACATCACAGGATGTTGTGCACGTTCTCTCACAGTGAAGAAATGCTGTGAGCCAGCCTGGCCCCTTTAAGAAGGTGGCCTTATGGGTAATGGTGTGGCCTTATGGGTAATGTAGTGTGTGTTAGATAAAAAGTGGAGTGAGCATCAACAGCAGTCTCGCTGCTCGGACCCAGGATCAGGAACCCACCCAGGGGCCCGACCCGGTACAGATCCCGGTCCACGTCCTGAGCTGAAACGTCCAGATCTCCTGCTGCTGCTGACATTTTCAGCTCGGCGACGTCATCGGTATTTCTGACCTCCGTTTCCAGCTCGCAGCTTCAGTCCTCTATCAGCCCACGTGGATGTTTCCAGCAGGAAATGATGCGATGCTGCCGAGCCAAGCTCATTAGTGAGCAGGAGACGTCCCGAAACAGCCATTTATGGATGCACGGTCCGCTAAAGGAACATTTTAAAGCTAAATCCCTGGAAAACCACAAATATACGGGTAATGGTGCACGCTCATGTAACTGTTTCTGTTCAGGAAGGCTCCTCTTAAATCCACATTTATCTACCTCAAAGTCCTCCGGATGGAAAGAAAAACGTCTGGAAGGACCAAGAAGAAGAAGTCGACAGACTCTTAAATCCACACGATGAAGCTTCTGAAACCTGAGAAATTATCTGAGATTTTAAGAGAAAAATTCACTTATTAGCATGAAGCTGCAACATTGTGAGGAAAAGTGATATTTTTATAACAAAAGCATGCAAATCTACAAAAGCCACAATTAAACAATTAAATTAGTTGAAATTATGTCAGTTTAGTTTGTTACAACAAACAGTGTTGCAAAAGTTGCAATTTCAAGACAAAAATATGTGATTTTAGGACAGAAGAATTGTGACAAAATTCAAAAAGTTGTACATTTAAATTTTAAAGTCACAATTTTGCGAAATTCATGATTTTACAACAAAATGTGATTATGGGATGTAAAGTTGTAATTTTGTGGATTTTATGGTTATTTTGGTAGGTAAAGTTGTAACTTTTATAGTTATTTTGGGAGGTAATGTTGTAAATTTCTATGGTTATTTTGGGAGGTAAAGTTGTAATTTTATGGATTTTATGGTTATTTTGGGAGGTAAAGTTGTAGTTTTGTGGATTTTATGGTTATTTTGGGAGGTAAAGTTGTAACTTTTATAGTTATTTTGGGAGGTAAAGTTGTAATTTTATGGATTTTATGGTTATTTTGGGAGGTAAAGTTGTAGTTTTGTGGATTTTATGGTTATTTTGGGAGGTAAAGTTGTAACTTTTATAGTTATTTTGGGAGGTAAAGTTGTAATTTTGTGGATTTAATGGTTATTTCGGGAGGTAAAGTTGTAATTTTATGGTTATTTTGGGAGGTAAAGTTGTAATTTTATGGATTTTATAGTTATTTTCGGAGGTAAAGTTGTAAATTTTATATCAAAGTTAGAAATTCTTGATTTTTGGACAAAAAGTTTCAGTGACATAAATTTTACAATTTCATGACAAAAATTCCCTTTTTACAACAAAATTGCAATATTGCAAAATTTTACACCGAGAATATATTCTTTTAGGACATAAAGTTGTGACTTTGAAAATTCATGATTTTAAAACAAAATGTTGCAGTTGCATGAAAAATGCACTTCTGAATTTTTTTATTTTAGAGCAAAAAGTCCCGGTTTGATGACAGAAAGTTGCAATTATAGAAATTTAGCAACTTTACGACATGAAGTCACAATTTCATGTCAAAAAGTTGTGATTTTGCGAAAGTTGATGTGACGGTTAAAAATATTGTGAAATTTGCAGTTTTATGGCAAAACTCACATTGCGACCTTTGAAAAACATTTGGTGAGTAACTTTGATTTCATCGTTGTAGAGACGGATGACCGTGTGATACTGAGATTATACTGAGAATTATATCATAATTTATAATTATAAATAAGTGTAATTTAACTAAGTGCGCCCTTTTCTCTTGGCTCAAGCACTTAAAGGCTGTTCTACACTGTAAAAAAAATTGTAATGAGTCAAGAGTAAAGAGTCAAGTAGCTGTACACGACGGTGACACCAACAGGAAGTTTAATGGTTTGGTGACACTGATGTGCAGCAGCAGTTGCTTTTCTGTGGCCACTGCTGATGTCGTTCCCTCCTGGCATTGTGTTAACGCACACCAAGCCTCCAGACCAGCAAACATCTGCTTTCATAGAGGTGTGCACGACTGGCTGATGATTCATGTTGGGTGCAACGTTCCCTCTGAAATTATTTGGCAGCAGTTCGGAGGCTTTTCTTTTTGTTTTATATATAATAATAACATGATGAAAAGATCGATGCTGAGACTCGCAACGATCACATGATCTTTACCACCGGCTTTTGTTCAAGGCGGTAAAATCAAAGAATCTTCCTCCTGATGTTTCCCGCCACGTCAATCATCAGCAGGTGAGTCAGGTGATGGGCACTTTTTAAATTTTTATTTACACGCACTTTAAACCTAACCCCCCCCCCGGTGGATCCTCGCTGGTGGATTCTGGGTCCCGGAGCTCCGGTTACGCCCTGTGAGCCGCCCAAACACGCCGAGGAAAAACCACGACCGGCAGGCACGAACGTAAGAGCAGCTGGACCTCATTTCCCGCCTGTTTACTCTTCAGCTGGACTGAAAGTGGAGGCGGGATTACGCCGCCCTGCTGTCAATCAAATATAATAAATTAAACCCCCACAAATCAGATTTATTTACTGGTATTTACTGGAGCAGTGAAAACAACCGGGACCTGAGCGTCCAGACTGTTATAGAGGGTTTTCACCTACGTCACGTTTTGGTCAGTGACCCGGATGGGCGGCCATCTTGGAGGATATGTAATCACATATTCCATGCAATATGGATCAAATGCTAACGAATACCGTGAATAAAGTGATATGGATAAACCAGAAGGCTAGTATACTAGATGCTAAAACATCCAATAGAAGGACTTATGGTCCACGGGAAAGGGAACGATATTCTGAAAAGTTACAGTTTGTAAACGGTGGTGACCGATCCGTACGAGTTAGCTTCCTCGTCTTGGAGCAATGACGAGCCTAAACTGTATGATATCCAGGTGTGGAAGTTATTAATTACAAATACTCAAATTACTGTAATTAAGTAGTTTTTGGGGGTACTTCTACTTTTATGAGTAGATTTTTAAGAACTGTGTTGCTAGTGTAGCTAGGTGCTAGCTTGATATTATCATTAGACTAGAAATTAAGAGCTTTTTTTTTTCTTGATAATTGTTCATGTGTGAAATTAAGTGTTAACGACATTTCACTTAACTTAACTGACAGGAAATGGGGCCGAAGAAATTCGGATGTTGTCCAGATTTTTTCCACGCAGGTCTTGGTTTAGCTTTGCTAACCGCGAGCGCCTCCTTTCCTCTGACAACTTCTGGCATTGTTCTCCCTGATTTTTAATAACCTTTGGAAGTCAATAAAACTCCAAGTGTCTCTCGCGGTCTGTCCGGTTGGTACAGCCCAAAACACGGAAATAATTTACTCCAGTCTGTGCGCTTTGTTTACGCGTGTGCCTCCAAGATGGCGACTTCCGGTTGGATGACGTGCTGTAAAAAACGACTATAGAGACACGCCCACCGCCTGATTCTGAAAAATGTTCTCCCACAAAACCTCCCGTCCTCGGCTGGACCCGGTCCCTCCGGTCAATCCGGCCATCGCTGCGAGAAAACAACAACCCGCTAACCGACCCGCTGGTGACCCGCTACCGAGGCTCCTCGCCTCAAACATCACCGCTCAGCCAAAATGAAAAGCAGACCTCCTTCTCAGGAGAGCTTCACCAACAACATGTTCAGAAAAAGAAGTGGGAATAAACACGTGAAGTCAGCAGTTTGGTTCGGAAAATAGAGACGGGGTCAGAGGAGGGGAAAGGCAGGGGGATGGAGGGATGAGGAGGAGGAGGAGGGAGAGGTGGAGCTCAGCAGAGGAAGTTTACAGACCGCAACTGCAGTGAAAGAGAGAAAATAATCTTTTATAAATATATTCATTTATAAATGCTCGTTTGTCCAGATGTTTGTTCCTTTTCTCCTCAGATATTCGTATATTCTCGTGTTCAAACAGAGTTTGGTTTATTTCCTGTGACCCGACTACAGATAAGAGGAAGTTAATGTATATCTGGATGTTCATTCACATTTATTCAGACGTTCCAACTAGGGATGCACATGGTTAACCGTTTAACCGTTAACCGATAACAGTAACTCTAACCGATTAATACTAACGGTCAATTTTGTTTTTAAGCTACGTAATTCAATCAACTCATGGGGGCGTGTCGACAGGTGCAACAGGCCTCTGATTGGTCAATTCTACATCCGCGTAGAAAAGAGCGCGTCATTAAAAAATGAGGAAGTACCCACATCTGTACGATTCTGGTTCTCCACACTACAAAGACAGCACATATTCTAGTAATTCATGGAGGGAGATAGCGATGAATGTGGGTCTGGATACGGCCGAGACGGTGAGGAAGTGGAAAAACGCAAGTTTAGTAAGTTTAGCTAGTTCGTGATTGTCGCCCTCACGTTGTGGCGTGGAATAACATAGCGGAGACCGCGCTAGCATAAATCAAAAGTGACGGCGGCGTCTCTGCGACAAGCTGATGGCGACACATTGCCGCGAGAGTATACACGGGGAAGTGTCCGCATGCATCGCGGCAGCCAACCCTCCCGGACTTATCGGTTAACGGTCATTAATCGTTAAAGGGCGTCGGTTAACGGTCATAAAAAAAATCCAAAACGTGCATCCCTACCATAAATATAGACATAAATGCAGACATTCGTTCACTGACATCTGTACGTGCGGATATTAGCTCACAGGTTTAAGAGTCTTCAACCAGACGACATCCTGTCTCTCACTCGTGGACGAGAGCGCCACCTGTGGTAACGCTTTAGTTTTTCGGTATTTGAAGGAACGGGACCCAAATGAGACCTGGAGGCAGGACTGAATAAAGTCCTTTACTCGAACCAAAGTTCTGCTTGAGGAGAGAAACCAGAAAAGATCCTCAACAGAAGTTAAACATGTGGGCTAACGCGAGGAGCAGAGTTAGCGACTGACCGGTGGAATGACAACGGACTGGTAAGGGAGAGCACATCCAGATAGAGCTGAGCTATCAGGACAGAGGGGGAAGGAGGGAGCGAAGGAGACATGATAAGACACTCCTAGAAAAACCCAGAAGAAGAACAACCAACGGTTCTGATATCAGAGTTGCAAAACAACAATACGAAACAAAGAACCAAAACACTCGATCAGAACTCTGAATCCCCCAAAAACCAGTCCAACATCCCAAAGACCTCAGCTTTGTGGAAACACTTTAAACTGAGCGACGACAAGACAAAGACAACCTGCCAAATATGGATTTGTAATCTGGTCCTCCACAATTACATTGGGATTGAGAAAGGTCACCAGCGGAGTACCACAGGGATCAGTGACTGGCCCACTAATGTTTATAGTTTTCAGTCTTTATTTTCTGTTATAAAAATGTTATTAATTTTATTAAAACTGAAAACTGCAGGACCAGCGAGACCAGTTCCCTACAGCCAACTGGAAACCGTGTTCCAGACGGGTCAGGACCATGTCTGGACCTTCATGTTGTTTTAAGACCAGAAGGATCAAACCTCTGGTCTTCTGCTCACCGGTGTGTCGATCTTGATCAGAGCGATGTCGGCCTTCTCGTCGATGTCTTTGATTTTAGCGTCGTACGTGGCTCCGCTCTTCAGCTCCACCTGCAGGCGAAACGTGCAGCAGGACGTGCACGGAAACCTCATTACTGCGAGGAAAGGTGTGATAGTTACATGAAAACTAGCAGTGGACAGGTGAGGACAGCCAGAAGACGTCTCCTTTAGGTCCTTGTTAGTCATTTGAACCCCACTAGTCAGTAACCGTGGCAACCTGAATTCCTTTAGAAGTTACAGGTGACCCACAGAGAAGCTTGGAGCTCCGCCCACCTTCACCCGGTGCTTGTTGGCCACCACGTGGGCGTTGGTGACGATGAGTCCGTCCTCAGAGACGATGAAGCCAGATCCGCTGGCGACGGCCACCTCCCGCTTGGAGAAGATCATCCTGAGAAGAGACGAGGAGACAGTTTAGGTCTCTGGGGCGCGTCCTCGCGTCCTCGCGTCCTCACATCGCTGCTGCCTTTGATGTGAACCCGCAGGGACTCATGGGAAACAGAAACGGTTCTTACTTCCGGAACAGCTCGATGTGAACGACGGCCGGAGCGATCTTCTCCACCACGTCGGCGATGAAGTTGTACTTGTAGCGAAGACTGTCGGGGTTCTGCTGACCTGGAGGGAGGAGATGACGTCAGAACTTTAAACGTTCACAAAATCACAACTGTTCAAGATAAAGTGAAGACGTCACGTCCAACGATCAAGACCTTTAGTTTTAAAATCATGAAATTGACAAAATTTCAAACTGCTTTTATTGTAACAATCGTGAATATTTGTTTTTAACTTTTTAATTTAATATTGCAACTTTTTGTTGCAAAATACCTTTGAAAAATTGCAATATTTTGACGTAAAATTAGGACTTCTTATGGACAAAGTTTGAATTTCCTATAATTGCAACTTTATGTTTTAAAATCACATTTTTTTTCTGTAAAATTTTAAATTTTGCTAAAATCACGACTTTTTGACAACAACTGCAACACCTTAACGTCGGACTGCTGCTGTTGACGGTGGAACATCTGCTCAGCACTCGTTCTGCAGGAAAAACACCTGTCGGGTCAAAGGGGGAGGAGCTTGGACGCCACCTGGAGTCTACCTGAGCCTGGACGGAGCAGAAAACCGTGAGCTTTGTTGGATGAAAGTCTTGAACGAGTGGAAAGTCTCATCGGTGGTTTGAGACCAGATCCAGATGTGGAGCAGAGACAAGAAGGGCTGATGTTCATGAAAACAACGGAAATGATTCTGAGCGTCAGACGAACCAGAGAGAAGAGAAGAAGAGAGAAGAAGAAAAGAAGCAGATAGAAGAAGAGAAGCAGAGAGGAGAGAGAAGAAGAGAGAAGAGAAGAGAAGAGAAGAAGAGAGAAGAAGAAAAGAAGCAGATAGAAGAAGAGAAGCAGAGAGGAGAGAGAGGAGAGGAGAAGAAGAAGAGAAGAAGAAGAGAGAAGAGAAGAAGAGAGAAGGCAGCAGAGCAGCGTTCAGATGCGTCCAGGTGTTCAGATGTGTCCAGGCGCGTTCAGATGGTCCAGGCGTTCAGATGTGTCCAGGCGTTCAGATGTGTCCAGGCGTTCAGATGTGTCCAGGTGTTCAGATGCGTCCAGGCGTTCAGATGTGTCCAGGCGTTCAGATGTGTCCAGGCGTTCAGGTGTGTCCAGGCATTCAGATGTGTCCAGGTGTTCAGATGTGTCCAGGTGTTCAGATGTGTCCAGGCGTTTCAGTGTCCAGGCGTTCAGGTGTGTCCAGGCGTTCAGGTGTGTCCAGGTGTTCAGATGTGTCCAGGTGTTCAGATGTGTCCAGGTGTCAGATGTGTCCAGGGTCAGATGTGTCCAGGTGTTCAGAGTGTCCAGGTTTCAGATGTGTCCAGGTGTTCCAGATGTGTCCAGGTGTTTCAGATGCGTCCAGGTGTTCAGATGTGTCCAGGTGTTCAGATGTGTCCAGGTGTTCAGAAGTGTCCAGGTGTTCAGATGTGTCCAGTTGTTCAGATGTGTCCAGGTGTTCAGATGCGTCCAGGCGTTCAGATGTGTCCAGGCGTTCAGATGTGTCCAGGTGTTCAGATGTGTCCAGGCGTTCAGATGTGTCCAGGCGTTCAGGTGTGTCCAGGTGTTCAGATGTGTCCAGGCGTTCAGATGTGTCCAGGTGTTCAGATGTGTCCAGGCGTTCAGATGTGTCCAGGTGTTCAGATGTGTCCAGGTGTTCAGATGTGTCCAGGTGTTCAGGTGTGTCCAGGTGTTCAGATGTGTGTTCAGGTGTGTCCAGGTGTTCAGATGTGTGTTCAGATGTGTCCAGGTGTTCAGATGCGTCCAGGCGTTCAGATGTGTCCAGGTGTTCAGATGCGTCCAGGCGTTCAGATGTGTCCAGGTGTTCAGATGCGTCCAGGCGTTCAGATGTGTGTTCAGGTGTGTCCAGGTTGTGTCCAGGTATGTGTCCAGGTGTTCAGATGTGTCCAGGTGTTCAGATGTGTCCAGGTGTTCAGGTGTGTCCAGGTGTTCAGATGTGTGTTCAGGTGTGTCCAGGTGTTCAGATGTGTGTTCAGATGTGTCCAGGTGTTCAGATGTCAGGCGTTCAGAGTGTGTCCAGTTCAGTGTTCAGATGTCCAGGTGTCCAGGTCAGATGTCCAGGCGTTCAGATGTGTCCAGGTGTTCAGATGCGTCCAGGCGTTCAGATGTGTCCAGGTGTTCAGATGTGTCCAGGTGTTCAGATGTGTGTTCAGGTGTGTCCAGGCGTTCAGATGTGTCCAGGTGTTCAGATGTGTCCAGGTGTTCAGATGTGTCCAGGTGTTCAGATGCGTCCAGGTGTTCAGATGTGTCCAGGCGTTCAGATGCATCCAGGTGTTCAGATGTGTGTTCAGATGTGTCCAGGCGTTCAGATGTGTCCAGGCGTTCAGATATGTCCAGGTGTTCAGATGTGTCCAGGTGTTCAGGTGTGTCCAGGTGTAACTGTCTCCTTCACCTCATGTAACCCTCTGGTGGTTTACTGGAACATCTGTCACAGATGTATTTTCTTGTCCAGCTCCAGTTGGCTCTGCTGGGACCAGTTAAACTCCATCTGTGTTGCAGACATGTTCTGTCCAACCAGGACGTCCATTTGTTTCTCTAACATCGGCGCTTGTGTCTTTCCCTCTTGGCATTGCGTTAACGCACACCTGAGTGCTGTGGACCAGCAGACTGTCCGTTTCATTTGTGTCTTTATTTTCCAGCGGGGACGGGTCAACAGAGGGTGCAGAAACTTCTTTAGCTTCTGCCGGCTGATGTGCAGGACGATGACACCTGGACGCACACCAAAGCAGGGCGTCGTCAAGGAGACGGAGTGGGGGCGGAGTCACGGAGGTGAGTCAGCGAGCAACCACGGAGCCTCCAGCAGGTCCAAACAGGACCTGAAATGTGCAGATGTGGGTTGAATAAGCGTCTGACCCAGATCCCAGTTACACAACTGGAACAGCCAATCAGCTCCAAGACATGAATCACCTCCACAGCTAACGGTTCCAGAGTTCTGTCCACAACCCGCCAAAGTTCTGGTTGGGATTGGGATTGACAGAGGAGGAGGAGGAGGAGGAGGAGGAGAGGAATGACTCACAACTGCTTTGTTGTTTTTGGACGGACGGATCAAAGACAGAAAGAGGGCTGAGACGGGTTGAGATCTCAGGAGGACGAGTCTGACCTCGTTTAACTGGAACGAACCGAACTGCCTCAGCAAGTCGCTGTGTTTGCAGCTGCAGCTCTGTGCAGGATGTGTGTTTGGCTCCTGGACACGCTCCCCCTGGCTCCGCCTCCTGGCGTCCCACGGGGGACGCTGTGTGTGTTTATGCAGCAGGACATCCTGGCCCGGTCTCGACACATTATGGGCCCGTTAAGATAACATGAAGTCTGAAGGCGAAAAACTGTTTTCCACGGAGGCGAGGCAACGGTCAGCAGACGTCAGGAGACGTCAGGAGACATCAGGAGACGTCAGGAGACGTCAGGAGACGTCAGGAGACGTCAGGAGACGTCAGGAGACGTGGAGCTGAAATAATGAGACAGATGACTGGCGGGAGCTGAGAGTTTACAGATGACTTCCAACGTCTTCTGCTTCTGAAAACTTTGACTGAACGGGAGGTTCTGAAGGTCGCAGAGACCACCTCCTGGATCCACGACGGCCTGGCTTGAAGAGACAGACAGGAGCGTGCACGGGTGGACTCCAGGTGGCGCTCAAGCCCCGCCCACCAGACAGGAACAACCACTGCTTTACCGTCAGGAGGAGGCGGAGCAGCAGTGACGTCAGAAAGTTGACGTTTTGGAGACTATTGCAACTTTATGGCCAAAATTTGTCCCATAAAAAGTTGGGATTTGATGTCAAAGTCACAATTCTGTCCAATTTAAGATTTTTGGACAAATGAGCTACGACAACGACCAACGTTGTTAAAATGACCAACGTTGTTAAAACGACCAACGTTGCTAAAACGACCAACGTTGCTAAAATGACCAACGTTGTTAAAACGACCAACGTTGCTAAAACGACCAACGTTGCTAAAATGACCAACGTTGTTAAAATGACCAACGTTGCTAAAACGACCAACGTTGCTAAAATGACCAACGTTGTTAAAATGACCAACGTTGCTAAAACGACCAACGGTGCTAAAACGACCAACGTTGCTAAAATGACCAACGTTGTTAAAACGACCAACGTTGCTAAAACGACCAACGTTGCTAAAACGACCAACGTTGCTAAAATGACCAACGTTGCTAAAATGACCAACGTTGCTAAAACGACCCACGTTGTTAAAATGACCAATGTTGCTAAAATGACCAACGTTGCTAAAACGACTAACGTTGTTAAAACGACCAATGTTATTAAAACGACAAACATTATTAAAATGACAAACGTTATTAAAATGACAAACGTTATTAAAATGACAAACATTATTAGAATGACAAACATTGCTAAAACGACCAACATTGCTAAAATGATCACCGTTGCTAAAACGACCAATGTTGCTAAACGACCAACATTGCTAAAACGATCACCATTGCTAAAACGACCAATGTTGCTAAACGACCAACATTGCTAAAATGACCAACGTTGCTAAAATGACCAACGCTGCTGAAATGACTAACGTTGCTAAAATGACCGGCGTTTCTAAAACAACGACCAACGTTGTTAAAACGACAAACGTTATTAAAATGACAAATGTTATTAAAATGACAAATGTTATTAAAATGACAAACATTATTAGAATGACAAACATTGCTAAAACGACCAACGTTCTTTAAACGACCAACGTTGCTAAAACGACCAACGTTGCTAAAACAATCACTGTTGCTAAAATGACCAATGTTGCTAAAACGACCAACGTTGTTAAATGACCAACGTAGCTAAAATGATCAACGTTGCTAAAATGACCAACATTGCTAAATGACCAATGATGCTAAAATGACCAATGTTGCCAAATGACCAACGTTGTTAAAACGACCAATGTTGCTAAAACGACCAACGTTGCTAAAATGACCAACGCTACTAAATGACCAACGTTGTTAAAACGACCTACGTTGTTAAATGACCAACGGTGCTAAAACGACCAACGGTGCTAAAACGACCAACGCTGCTAAAATGACCAACGTTGCTAAATGACCAATGATGCTAAAATGACCAATGTTGCTTAATGACCAACGTTGCTAAAATGACCAACGTTGCTAAATGACCAACGTTGTTAAAACGACCTACGTTGCTAAAACGACCTACGTTGCTAAAACGACCAACATTGCTAAAACGACTAACGTTGTTAAATGACCAACGTAGCTAAAATGATCAACGTTGCTAAAATGACCAACGTTGCTAAATGACCAATGATGCTAAAATGACCAATGTTGCTTAATGACCAACGTTGCTAAAATCACCAACGGTGCTAAAACGACCAACGTTGCTAAAACGACCAACGTTGTTAAAACGACCAACGGTGCTAAAACAACCAATGTTGCCAAATGACCAACGTTGTCAAAACGACCAGTGTGGCTAAAACTACCAATGTTGCTAAAACGACCAACGCTACTAAATGACCAACGTTGTTAAAACGACCTACGTTGCTAAAACGACCAACGTTGCTAAACAACCAACGTTGCTAAAACGACCAGCGTTTCTAAAACAACCAATGTTGTTAAAACAACCAACGTTGTTAAAACGACAAACGTTGTTAAAACGACCAACGGTGCTAAAACAACCAATGTTGCCAAATGACCAACGTTGTCAAAACGACCAGTCTAGCTAAAACTACCAATGTTGCTAAAACGACCAACGCTACTAAATGACCAACGTTGTTAAAACGACCTACGTTGCTAAAACGACCTACGTTGCTAAAACGACCAACGCTACTAAATGACCAACGTTGTTAAAACGACCAGCGTTTCTAAAACAACCAATGTTGTCAAAACCACCAACGTTGTTAAAACGACAAACGTTGTTAAAACAACAAACGTTGCTAAAACGACAAACGTTGCTAAAACGACAAAAGTTGCTAAAACTACAAATGTTGCCAAAATGACCAACATTGCAAAATGACCAACGTTGCTAAATGACCAACGTTGCTAAAACGACCAACGTTGTTAAATGACCAACGTTGCTAAAACGACCAATGTTGTTAAAACGACCAACGTTGCTAAAACGACCAATGTTGCTTAAACGACCAACGTTGTTAAAACGACCAAGGTTGTTAAAACGACCAACGTTGTTAAAACGACCAACGTTGTTAAAACGACCAACGTTGCTAAATTACCAACGTTGCTAAACAATGTTGTTGTTGGAGAAACAGAAACATCTGTAAATAATCTCCTGAACAAGAATATTTAAAAACTTCTTTTATCAGGATGTTTAACTGCTGCGTTGTAATCTGGAAAGGGATTCTGGGTAATTAGCAAGTTTACAAAGTCACATTTTTTATATATATATATATATATATATATATATATATCTATTATATATATTATATTTATATATTTTTTTTTTTTTTTTAATCAAAATTATTGAGTTCATAGAATCACCAACTGAGATTTTATTTCTTTTTAAGTTAGTAAGTTTATACAATAAAATTTTCCGTTTCTTTTATGGAAAATGTGTTTGCAAAGTTTATAAAATGTATAAAGAACAAGAAACATTGAAAATGTTTTTGCCTTTTTTCAAATTTTGTAATAGAATCATATTTTCTAAAAATGGTTTTTTTTTCAATTACAGTTTATAAAATTGGATATTGTTGTTTGTTTGCTTTTAAAAATTAATTCATATATTGAACTTTTATAGTCTGAAAGATTGTATTATGTTTTTTCAATATTTTATATTTTGAAACACACACAGACACATATGATCAAATTTTCAAAATAAAAGTTTTTTTTTCTTCCTTTTTTTGTAAACTTTAAAACCATAGTTACAAATTCTTAATTCCTCCTAACTTTTCTTTTTTTTAGTTTTTTTTTTGCTAGTTTAGCTCAGCATGATTTACGTCATCTCGTTAGACCGACTTCGTTAGTTCAGCTTCGAGTTTAAACTCCTGTTGTAACACCACATCTGACCACATGAGGCAGTAGAGATCTGGACTCATGATGGGGACCAGTTTGTCCCATTAGAGGTGAACTTCACACCAGGAACTGACACGTGAACTTTACTGTGATATGCTGCCCCCATGTGGTCAGAAGTGAAATTACTACATAGAGTGGCTTTAAAATTTAACAGATTAATTATCTTACCAAACAACGTTGCTGAAATGGCTTACGTTGCTAAAACGACTAACGTTGCTAAAACGACTAACGTTGCTAAAATGACCAACGTTGTTAAAAAGACCCAACGTTGCTAAAAACGACTAAGTTGCTGAAACGACCAACGTTGTTAAAATGACCAACGTTGCTAAAACCGACTAAAACGACTTGCTTGCTAAAACGACTAACGTTGCTAAAAAACGTTGCTAAAACCTAAACGTTGCTAAAACGACTAACGTTGCTGAAAACGACCAACGTTGTTAAAACGACCCAACGTTGCTAAAACGACCAACAGTTGCTAAAAAACGTTGCAACCAACGTTGCTAAAACGACCAACGTTGTTAAAACGACCAACATTGCTAAAACGACCAAAAACGTTGCTAAAACGACCAACGTTGCTAAAACGACCAACGGTGCTAAAACAACCAATGTTGCCAAATGACCAACGTTGTCAAAACGACCAGTGTGGCTAAAACTACCAAGTTGCTAAAAACGACCAACGTACTAAATGACTACCGTTGCTTAAAACGACCAACGTTGCTAAAACGACCAGCGTTTCAAAAACAACCAACGTTGTTAAAAAACGAAAAACGTGTTAAAACAGACCAACGTGCTAAAACAACCAATGTTGCCAAATGACCAACGTTGTCAAAACGACCAGTCTAGCTAAAACTACCAATGTTGCTAAAAAACGCTACTAAATGACCAACGTTGTTTAAAAACGACCTACGTTGCTTAAAAAACGACCACGTTGCTAAAACGACCAACGACTAAATGACCAACGTTTGTTAAAACGACCAGCGTTTCTAAAACAACCAATGTTGTCAAAACCACCAACGTTGTTAAAAAACGACAAACGTTGTTAAAACAACAAACGTTGCTTAAAAGACAAAAGTTGCTAAAACGACAAAGTTTGCTAAAAACTACAAATGTTGCCAAAATGACCAAACCATTGCAAATGACCAACGTTGCTAATGACAAAACGACCAATGTTGTTAAAACGACCAACGTTGCTAAAACCAATGTTGCTTAAACGACCAACGTTGTTAAAACGACCAAGTTGTTAAACGACCGTTGTTAAAACGACCAACGTTGTTTAAAACGACCAACGTTGCTAAATTACCAACGTTGCTAAACAATGTTGTTGTTGGAGAAACAGAAACATCTGTAAATAATCTCCTGAACAAGAATATTTAAAAAACTTCTTTTATCAGGATGTTTAACTGCTGCGTTGTAATCTGGAAAGGGATTCTGGGTAATTAGCAAGTTTACAAAGTCACATTTTTATATATATATATATATATATATATATATATATATATTATGTATATATATATATATATATTTTTTTTTTTTTTTAATCAAAATTATTGAGTTCATAGAATCACCAACTGAGATTTTATTTCTTTTTAAGTTAGTAAGTTTATACAATAAAATTTTCCGTTTCTTTTATGGAAAATGTGTTTGCAAAGTTTATAAAATGTATTAAGAACAAGAACATTGAAAATGTTTTTGCCTTTTTTCAAATTTTGTAATAGAATCATATTTTCTAAAAATGTTTTTTTCAATTACAGTTTATAAAATTAGATATTGTTGTTTGTTTGCTTTTAAAAATTAATTCATATATTGAACTTTTATAGTCTGAAAGATTTATTATGTTTTTCAATATTTTATATTTTGAAACACACAGATACATATGATCAAATTTTCAAAATAAAGGTTTTTTATTTCTTCCTTTTTTGTAAACTTTAAAACCATAGTTACAAATTCTTAATTCCTCCCAACTTTTCTTTTTTTAGTTTTTTTTTGCTAGTTTAGCTCAGCATGATTTACGTCATCTCGTTAGACTGACTTTGTTAGTTCAGCTCGAGTTTAAACTCCTGTTGTAACACCACATCTGACCACATGAGGTGGTAGAGATCTGGACTCATGATGGGGACCAGTTTGTCCCATTAGAGGTGAACTTCACACCAGGAACTGACACGTGAACTTTACTGTGATATGCTGCCCCCATGTGGTCAGAAGTGAAATTACTACATAGAGTGGCTTTAAAATTTAACAGATTAATTATCTTACCAAAAACTTGCTGAAATGGCTTACGTTGCTAAAACGACTAACGTTGCTAAAACGACTAACGTTGCTAAAATGACCAACGTTGTTAAAAAGACCCATGTTGCTAAAATGACCAATGTTGCTAAAACGACTAACGTTGCTAAAACAACCAATGTTGTTAAAACGACCAACGTTGCTAAAACGACCAACGTTGCTAAAACGACCAACGTTGCTAAAATGACTAACGTTGCTAAAACGACCAACATTGTTAAAACGACCAACATTGTTAAAACGACCAACTTTGTTAAAACAACCAACGCTGCTAAAACGACCAACGTTGTTAAAACGACCAACGTTGCTAAAACGACCAACGTTGCTAAAACGACCAACGTTGCTAAAACGACCAACGTTGCTAAAACGACCAATGTTGTTAAAACGACCAACATTGCTAAAACGACCAACGTTGCTAAAACGACCAACGTTGCTAAAACGACCAACGTTGCTAAAATGATCAACGGTGCTAAAACGACCAACGGTGCTAAAATGACCAACGGTGCTAAAATGACCAACGTTGCTGAAATGACTAACGTTGCTAAAACGACTAACGTTGCTAAAACGACTAACGTTGCTAAAATGACTAACGTTGCTAAAATGACCAATGTTGTTAAAACGACAAACGTTGCTAAAACGACCAACGTTGTTTAAACGGCAAACTTTGTTAAAATGACCAACGTTGCTAAAATGATCAACGGTGCTAAAACGACCAACGGTGCTAAAATGACCAACGGTGCTAAAACGACCAACGTTGCTGAAATGACTAACGTTGCTAAAACGACTAACGTTGCTAAAACGACTAACGTTGCTAAAACGACTAACGTTGCTAAAATGACTAACGTTGCTAAAATGACCAACGTTGTTAAAACGACAAACGTTGCTAAAACGACCAACATTGTTAAAACGACCAACTTTGTTAAAACAACCAACGCCACTAAAACGACCAACGTTGTTAAAACGACCAGCGTTGCTAAAACGACCAACGTTGTTAAAACGACCAACGTTGTTAAAACGACCAACGTTGCTAAAACGACCAACGTTGCTAAAAAGACCAACGTTGCTAAAAAGACCAACGTTGCTAAAACGACCAACCTTGCTAAAACGACTAACGTTGCTAAAACGACCAATGTTGTTAAAACGACCAACATTGCTAAAACGACCAACGTTGCTAAAACGACCAACGTTGCTAAAACGACCAACGTTGCTAAAACGACCAACGTTGCTAAAATGATCAACGGTGCTAAAACGACCAACGGTGCTAAAATGACCAACGGTGCTAAAACGACCAACGTTGCTGAAATGACTAACGTTGCTAAAACGACTAACATTGCTAAAACGACTAACGTTGCTAAAATGACCAACGTTGCTAAAACGACTAACGTTGCTAAAACGACCAACGTTGCTAAAACGACCAACGTTGCTAAAACGACCAACGTTGCTAAAACGACCAACGTTGTTAAAACGACCAACATTGCTAAAATGACCAAAGTTGCTAAAACGACCAACGTTGCTAAAACGACCAACGTTGCTAAAATGACCAACGTTGCTGAAATGACTAATGTTGCTAAAACGACTAACGTTGCTAAAATGACTAAAACTACTGAACTACATGGCAGCAGGACGTCTAATATTACGATTATTTTCATCATGTGTTTTTAAGTCAACAATTTAAATTGTTTTTCAAATGTGAAAGTTTTTAATGAGTAAAATCTCAGTTTCTGTTTTTTTTCTTTTTTTTATTAACAAGTTTATTATGTTAGAATTTAATTTCTGCTCTGAGATACTTATGAAAAATGTGTAAAGTAAAAGTTATTTTGGAAATTAGCAGGTTAATAAATGTAATATATACTTTTTTAAAATCTTATATATTTTTCATGTTTTAAGTTTATTTATTCCAACCAGTTTTCTTGTGAAAGTGTCACAGATTAAAACTGGACCAGGATCATCTGAAGACCTTCATCCCTCTGGACCTTATCTGGACCCACCAGAGCTCCGGACCTTGACCCGGGCCCCTGAAGAGACAGAACCGGCCCTGACCCGGTCTGACCCGGTCTGACCTGGTCTGGCCCGGCCCTGAACTCGGCTCTCACCTTTCCCGCACGCGCCTCTCTGGATGAAGATGACCGGCGGCTGCTGCAGCTTCATCGCCTGGCTGCTCACGCGCTTCAGCTCGCAGATGTTCCGGTACGAGACGCCGTCGCTGCCGCACACCGGCTCGGAGCTGCTGCACGCGCACACGCCCGGCTTGCCCCGGCGCCTGACGGTGGCGGACACCTCCACGCCGTCGGTCACCACGCACTCCATGCCCTCTGCGCAGTCCCGCTCACCGGCGCCGCCGCACTGCTCGCCCTCGCCGGACGCGCACACCGGGCAGCAGTTGCAGCGGTCCAGCGCGTCTCCCGCCGGGCAGTCGGCGGGGACCGGCGGGCACCGGGACTGGTCGCACGTCTCCGGACAGCCGATGGCGAAGCGCTTGGCGATCCGCGCCTGTGACGGCGGGCTGGAGCAGAAGAGCAGCGCCGTTGCGCACAGAAGGAACCGGAGACGCATGACGGGACGGTGCGGGACGGTGCGGGAGGAACCGGAGAGAAGGAAGCAGCGAGCGGGGCTGTCTGCTTTAGAGGTCACGGGTCCTTCCACGAACGGATGGAGTGAGGAAATCCCCCGTGCTCTCCGGTTTATACTGCAGATCAAAACCGGAGCCACGTGACGTCTGTCGGGGAGGGCGGGGTGGAGCGGAGGGAAGGAGCAACTACATTAACTATGAACAAGCAGACTTTAAAGTTTGTTCTCCGTTGTTTCAAAGGTTGTTTTCTTGAGGTCTTGCTCATGGTTATATACCGTTATCGTTGTGGGTGATGACAAAATGCATTATGGGAGATGTAGTTTATTGTCCATGTGCGCTTTAAAGAGCCGTAAGCTTATTTTAAGTCTTAAAATATTGGCTCAAAATTTAAGCCAATAATGCACAAGCTCTCGAGGGCCACATAAAATGATGTGGTGGGCCACATTTGGCCCGCGGGCCTTGTGTTTGACACATGTGATCTATATAATGATCCGGGCCACACAAATATAGTTATGCAATATAAAAAAAATATACAATTAGCTATATAATTATATAGACAATATTGAATAAAACTCACTTTTTCCAACTTTAGAAAAAAAAAATCACAATCTCAAATTTTTCATTGAAACTCTAATTTCATAAATGTATTCATTTCTAGAGAAAAAGAAAAAACCTTTGCTCAAACTTTTTATTATTTGTATTTTATATACTATTTTATATACTCCCACAATCCTGCAGGTGTCAGCTGACACGGCACCGGTCTTATGGTTTTATCGTGAACATGTGGGAACTGAGGAGACCAGCTGATGGAGTTTTGAGGAACCGGTCCGGTCTGATACGGGACCACTTCCCATCATCCCAGAGATGAACGGCACCGCTGCACCAGTCGATCCTGCAGAGCAGCTATTGATTCTCCCAGTTAGAGCGTTGCATGACTGGAAGGTTCACTGGTGTTGTTCTCCAGCAAACCGTCTCACAGAAACATTTCTTTTTGCTTCAGACTGTGAACATCAGACCATCAGCGATTTCTTTTCAACTTCAAGGGCTATAAATTCAGTTTTAATAAAATTGATAACATTTTTATAACAGCAAATAAAGACTGAAAACTATAAACATTAGTGGGCCAGTCACTGATCCCTGTGGTACTCCGCTGGTGATCTTTCTCAATCCCAGTGCAATACGACGACTTTCCAAATGTTCTTGTTAACTGTCCAGGACGAGCCTCGAGAAATCATATCAGATATGAGATATTTTACCATTTCATGAAAAAGATATTAGCTCGTTTTGAATTTGATGGCGGCAACGCGTCTCAGAAAAGTTGGGATACGAGTAACGAACAGGCTGGTAAAGTTCACGGTACAAGAAAGAAGTAACATCTGGCAACCAGCGAGGTTATTTGGTAACAGGAAGGGGGTGCGACTGGGTATGAAAAGAGCATCATGGAGACGGTTCATGACATCATCAAAACACTCAGAGAATCCGAAGAAATCTCTGTGCGCACAGGACAAGAAAGTCGACTTTAGGTTTCCTGTAATTTCAGGCTCCAGACCGTTAAAATCAGACGTGATGACATCACCGCATGGACTCAGAGACGCTTTACATCACTGCCCACAAACGCAGGTCCAAGACTCTGCAGAGATGAAGCCGGACGTCTGTGAACGTGACCCAGAAAGGCTGCAGGTTCATCTGGACAAAAACTCATTTAAAATGATCCGAGGCGAAGCGGGAAACTGCGGTCAGATGAATAAAAATGTGAAATTCTTTTTGGAAGGGTTAGCGCTAGGGCTAAAACATGAGCTAAGACAGTGCCCAGACCTTCCTGACTCCTCTCTCGTAGTCCCGCTGGTCTGCACGTGCTCAGTCTGACCAACCAGCAGCTTCCCGCCACTGAGGCCAGTCGTTACGGTGAAAGCAGGGAGACGCATCTGTCACAGCTGACGCGCTGATCGATTGTCCAATCGATTGTTCCAAACGCTCGATGAGGACCGGTGACATCATGCGTGACATCGTGTGACTATTATGTCATCATCTGATGCTCAGCAGGGGGCGGTGTCAGAGGGAGGGGCGGCGGTGTCGTAACTGTGACCTCCGCCGTGCTTCACTGAGGGTTTGAGGTGTTTCTGCTCAAATGCTGGACTTGGTTTCCCTCCAAACTCAGTTCTGGGCATCAAGACCGGACAAGTGGAGTTCTGGAGGACCTTCAAGAACCACCCGTGTTGATCAGAGGGCGTCCATCCATCACCTGCACCCATTTATTCCTGTTTTAGGATAACTGGCGTATGGTCCCAGCGCTCTTAAGGGGTGGAGCCTGGACAGGTCACCAGTACAACACCTACTGGCCCAGCAGCCACTCCCTCTCCCCCTACAGGCCAACAGCTGTTAAAGTGACCCGTTTGGACCGCTGGAGGAGACCGGAGAAGCTTTCTGTCATGGACGTAAACTGTTTTATAACACTGCCCAGACTGATTGCTTCTCTAAGACCATTGCTTACCTCTTTCCCTCTTGCCGTTGTGTTGACTCACCCGTCTGGCCAGTGATCAGTTCATGGACGACCCATCTGTGTTTGGGTCAGACCGGTCCGGGAGGAGGTCCAGGGGAAAACCCGGAGTCTGTGCTCGTGCGTCTGCGGTGAAGACGCTGACTTAGAAAATTTGTTAACCCAAAATTTGGGATTTTTGTCCTAAAATTGTGACTTTTTCTTGTAAAATTGCAGAATTACTCTTTTTTGTAGTTTTTCCATAAAATTGAGAAATTGAGAACAGACGCTGTCCTACCTCTGGAGACGCTGTTGGGCCTCTGGAGACGCCGTTTGACCTCTGGAGATGCTGTTGGACCTCTGGAGACGCTGTCCTACCTCTGGAGACGGCATTGGACCTGTGGAGATGCCGTTGGACCTCTGGAGATGCTGTTGGACCTCTGGAGACGCTGTCCTACCTCTGGAGACGGCATTGGACCTGTGGAGATGCCGTTGGACCTCTGGAGATGCTGTCCTACGTCTGGAGATGTCATTGGACCTCTGGAGATGCCGTTGGACCTCTGGAGACACGGTCAGACCTCTGGAGATGATGTTGGACCCCTTGAGACACCATCAGACCTCTGGTGACGCCACCGGGCCTCTGGAGACGCCGTCGAGCCTCTGGAGATGCCGTCGGGACCCTGGAGACGCCGTCGGACCTCTGGAGACGCCGTCGGGCCTCTGGAGACGCCGTCGGACCTCTGGAGACGCCGTCGGGCCTCTGGAGACGCCGTCGGACCTCTGGAGACGCCGTCGGGCCTCTGGAGATGCCGCCGGGCCTCTGGAGACGCCGTCGGACCTCTGGAGACGCCGTCGGGCCTCTGGAGACGCCGTCGGACCTCTGGAGACGCCGTCGGGCCTCTGGAGACGCCGTCGGACCTCTGGAGACGCCGTCGGGCCTCTGTAGATGCCGTCAGACGTCTGTAGACGCCGTCAGACGTCTGTAGACGCCGTCAAACCTCTGGTCTGGACCCATAAACACCCTGTCAGATGAGTCAGGACTGCCCCCAGGCCCTCAGGGTGGATCAGTTGTGGGTCTGAGGGTCCAGAAAGGTCTTGATGCAGCAGGATTTTCATCGGTCTCTCTGTTGTGTTGCTGTTGCTACCCTCATCGCCATGGAGATGTGCTGGTTAGGACCAGCTTAAATACCACAGAGGAATGAGAGGACGCTCGTACGCTGTGGGTTTTGTTTTTTTTAAGCTATTAGAGTGTTTAATATTCCCTAAAGGAGGTTCAGAGGCACTAACCTGGTCTGCTTGGTTCTGAAAGGGTTACGTAAATCTCCGCAGGCATTCAAGGCTCATTAAACACTGAGTCTCATGATGATTCAGAGCTCTTTCAGATCTGGATCTGTTCATGTTATGTTTCACATATTAGGACTCCCATGGACTTGGGACTGCTGGAGGAGCCTCCAGTGGTTCTCAGAGGGATCTTGGAGGACCACGTGGTTCAGTGGCCTTCGAAGAACTCTTGTTCATACTGAGAGAGTTTTGCTGATATAGAGAGATCCTTGTATTTATTTCATTTTCTTTTTCATCCAAAATCCCATCGAGCAGAAGAGCTGTGGTCAAACACAGATGGTTCCACAAGCGTCCGTCAGCTTCATCCACGGGAATCCTACGGTGGACGAGCGCTAACTTCACCAGCTCCTGAACCGACGGCCTCCTGGATGGAAACAGCACCGTCTTCAAGAACAAACAGAAGTCCATTCGCCTGGATTCAAGCCTTCAGGAGTTACAGAACATCACAGATGTTTCTCACATGAACATTCATTCCAACTGATGGACATCAGTGAACCAGCGGGAGCCTCGGTGATACTCCCGTAGAGGGATATCTGCAACCGCACCTTCTGCAGTCCAGTTCCAGCTGGTTTCACTCCAGGAAATCCAACTGCAGAAATGTAGCAGCCCTCTGGTTTTTGTCCAGAACAAGGGGGTCTATCTTCATCCTGGTTTAGCGGTGGCAACCTCAGATGGCTCAAGACGAACGTGTGGTGGTCGGTGTTGTAATGATGGACGCAACTCAGTCAATGGAGGTCCATCAGAGACTGGAGTGGACCTTCTGCTCCATGGCTGGACAGTCAGGAGACACTCTCAATCAGAACAAGGTCACTTATTTCAAAGTCGACAGATGTTAAATTATGGATGCAGAACTGTAGCACCTTAAAGTGGCAGCAGATCCATTAAAATCCGGCCTGGGGCTGGTCTGAAGGCCTCCAGCCTGAAGAGATCAGGTCTTGGCTCCAGCAGACCACTGAGACCCCGGAGAAGGAGGATTGTGTGCGGCTGATGGATAGATGAAACCCCCTCAAGGACACGTCCAGATTGGACCAGAAACACCCTGTCCTCTGGATGTCTTTCAGAGATTACTTCAACTCCACAGAGATCTTCTGGGGATTCTTCCTCCATGTGATGTCATGTAAGAGCTGCCCTCCCAAAAAACCTCCTAAACCCCTTGGAGGGCGACCAACACCTCTTCAACGATCAGGGTGGTTCGTGTCCAGGTCCAGAGGAGCCAGAGTTAAGATGTTTCCGCCGGCAGTCACGTGATCGAGTGATGGGTTTGGAGTAAAACTGTCCAAGAAAAGAAAGGTTTGTCCGGAGATGCTTCCTCAAGACAGGCCCGTGGGCCAAAAAAACCCGTCTGTGACGTCACCCACATCATCTCACTGATGCCATCATGGTAAAGCTGGCTCCGCCCAGTCCTGGCCTGGAAGAGACTCAGCGTTTATAACGCGAACACGTCACGGTTGTCCCGCGTATCCGGCGTCCGTTTGGCACGTTGGTTACGAACGTTCTCAAAAAGAAAAAAACATTGTGAGATACGATGGTCACTCAGACTCTGGAGGTGCGAGCGTCGGTTGGTGCGGCGGGTGGTTTGGAGAGCTCCAATGTAGCGACGGAAACATTGCGTGTGCCGCGTTGTGTCGAAGACGAGCGGCAATCGGACACAAGTCATCAAACGCCACGAAGGACGTTTCGTGCATCAATGAAACAAGAGAAGCAAACTGCTGTCATGAAGGCAGAAGTTTTGTGGCCTAATTGGTTGTGAAGAAGTTTTTTTTTTTGACTCTGGGTCTGTATTCTGCCCCCAGGTGGACACCTCCGGTATCACACGTACTTCCCAGGTAGAGCTGAAGATAGAAACGTTCGCAACGCAGACATGAACGCTTGGTCAGACTGCAGGTGTACCCCAGACCTCGATACTCTCAGTTTAATGTCGTTGCGCTGGGACGCTAGCTCAACGACAGTAACGTTATAATAATCTCTCACCTCCGTTAATCCAGATCCTGATCAAGTCCATTCATCCACCTCTGGATGTTTCTCAGCAGGTAAACTCCCAGTTCAAAGTCCACATCTGAATATGTACGGTGGAAATCTCCAAATCCGTTCTTGCTCTGCCCATTTCCCTGAGGACACGTCCAGTGGAGACCGGAGACAAGGACGTGTCCTCAGGAATAACAGAACAGGAACGAAGGACTAAAACTGAAAGGCAGAACTTTGTTATCGTGAACGTATTTTCAAGGTGTTTTCATGGGAGAAGGAAGTCCGGCTAACTTAGTATTGGCGGTAGAGGTCTTCGGAACAACCCGAAAACCCAAAAACCCGAGGTTCCGACCCGAATCGGGTCTCAGGTTCATTCAAAAGACGTGACTCCAGGTTCGGGTCTGAATCGGTACAGTTAGTCTCGGGTCCGGTCGGTGCTCTCTGACAGGCTGGGTCCACGTTTACTCCAGAGAGGTAAAGATATTAGCGGTGGCAGCTAATGTCAGGACTCGGGGCAGTTTAATTAATTATTCATTAACGTGTTTGTCATGAAACAATCGTTTTACCGTAGCGTGTTATTAGCGTGTTATTAGCGGTTTGCCCGGCAGCTGTAAAGGACAACGGATCGCCAACATGACAACGCTGGATGAGAGAACATATTTACCACACGTCCTGACCGGTGTAGGCTATTAGAGCAGTTGCTACCAATAGCATCTGTATCCACAAAGAAAATAACGACATGGATTTATTGTTGTTTACATCACGTAGCCTATGTAGCAACTGAACCGGTAGAAGAAGACAACTTTAGGTAAGAAAATCAAGTTTTATTCAACGCTAGACAACTTTAACAGGAGCAGCTATGGGCTGGATTGTCTCGGTTCTATTCGGGTAACTCGGTTCGGTTCGGTCAGTGGCGGTTGAGCCACGTTTGGAGCCGGCCCCTAGTGGTCAGTAGAGGAACTGGATTCATCCTTCAAATCCTGCTGGAGATGATCCAAAAGGCCGGGTTCTTAGATTACCGCCACCAGTAGCGGTGCCAGCGTCTCAGCAGCTGTCTTTGACAGGACTATAGTTTCCAGCTCAGCAGTCTTAAACGTGTCCTTTTAACCGCTCTTAGATTTACGGGGGCCACTGTTGGCTAATAACCGCTGAGTGGGACGTTGACGGGTGGCTGGCGGGCTGCAGCTGGATCCTGAAGGTTGTAATGTGACGGGCCGGACCTGATTTAACCCCACGCTCTGGGTGTGGACTCGTCACAGCGTCGTCAGTAACCCTTTCATTTCAGCGGCTGTAATTAGAAGCTCAGATTGGCTTTTGGAGGGAGTTCACGGCTCTTTAAGTCTCAGCAGGAGGAAGCCTTTAACGGCTGCGGTGCTTCCCAGCAGCACATGTGGTCCGCTGGTTTCAGATCAGGACTTTTCTCAGTTTTGCGGCGGTAAACGCACCGGGGAGGGAAAGGCTTAGCGGGATTGTTCTCCTCTCGCACGGACCG
This sequence comes from Hirundichthys speculiger, assembly GCA_018398805.1. NCBI lineage: Eukaryota > Metazoa > Chordata > Actinopteri > Beloniformes > Exocoetidae > Hirundichthys > Hirundichthys speculiger. Next base: position 113,982 of record JAGFBZ010001925.1, read on the forward strand.
CTGGACGTTTCGTTTCCTGTTACACGACACTGAGGGAATCAAATAAGGGCCGCTCAGGCCCGTCCAGTGAAATAATGACTATTTATGAGCAATAAAAACGTTGTAATAAAGTTGTTTTCCAGGATCCCTGGGATTGTTTTTCCATCGGACAGTTTTCTGTGTTGATATTCGAGCTGTTTAAGTTTTTATTTATTAGCGGGAGGGTGAACTTTACAGCTGGAAGGTCTGCGGTTGGAGTCCCAGACGTCACTGTTTTGCACGAAATATGTCTTCATGTTTGTCCGTGACTCTGCAGGTTTATCCAGCTGACGGTAACTGAAACAGAAACAACATGTTTCAGCAGACTGAAGCAGGAGCGGAAGGTTACAAAAGACGAGGAAAAAACAATATGTGGCTGATGCCTGACGAGTCCTTGGAGCTGCTGAGAGAAACATCTTGTTTTCCAGCTGCAGGCGCCTGAAACCTGAACAGACTGAATATAAAAACTAAGGACATTAACGTTTGGAAGATGATTTCTTTGTTGTAACAATGCTTCTTCTTCTACTGTTGGAAAGAGTGTTTATTTATCTTTTAAATGGAACCGACATTTGTCAGGAACAAGAATCAGTGGGATGAGAAGCAGAGCTGAAGATGAGAGCTGGACCCATGAAAGACTTCTAGATGCAGCTACAACAACCTGACTACAACGGGAGTCAGCTACAACAACCTGACTACAACGGGAGTCAGCTACAACAACCTGACTAAAACGGGAGTCAGCTACAACAACCTGACTACAACGGGAGTCAACTACAACAACCTGACAACAACGGGAGTCAGCTACAACAACCTGACTACAACGGGAGTCAGCTGCAACAACCTGACTACAACGGGAGTCAGCTACAACAACCTGACTACAACGGGAGTCAGCTACAACAACCTGACTACAACGGGAGTCAGCTGCAACAACCTGACTACAACAGGAGTCAGCTACAACAACCTGGCTACAACGGGAGTCAGCTACAACAACCTGACTACAACGGGAGTCAGCTACAACAACCTGACTACAACGGGAGTCAGCTACAACAACCTGACTCCCACAGAAGCTTCTAGAAGAACCACACACAGCTACAACAACCTGACTACAACGGGAGTCAGCTACAACAACCTGACTACAACGGGAGTCAACTACAACAACCTGACTACAACGAGAGTCAGCTACAACAACCTGACTACAACGGGAGTCAGATACAACAACCTGACTACAACGGGAGTCAGCTACAACAACCTGGCTACAACATACATCACATACCATGGCATATATAGCCTGTCCATGTAAATCAAAAGCACATCATATATTTTCATGTCATTTCAACATTTATTTTTTGAGTTCACATTGAGACACATGCAGCTAACAGTGAACTTGACGCCTGCATTACAACTAATAAAAAATATTTCTTCATAATAAAATCAAAAGTGCCTCTTCCTGAAATGATGCAAATAAAGTTTTTAGAAGTGCCTTTTCTCTTCATATTTTCATCTTTCCCTTCATGAAAACAATTAACCCAACAATGGTGTCAAATTCAAACAGCTGAAGAGGTATTGAAGGCCAACTTTTTATGAACTTTTAATAATTCAATTCAATTCAGTTTTATTTATATAGCGTCTGTTACAATGTCAATTGTCTCCAGGCGCTTTACAGAGACCCAGATCATGACCCCCGAGCAAATATCATTAACTAAAATTATGATATAAAATCCAATCAATGATAATGGAGGTAAAAAACTCCCACCGAGGGAGAAAAAAAACCTTTATACCAAACAGAGGCAAGAAAAAACTCCACTTTAAGAGGAAGAAACCTTGAGCAGGACCTGGCTCATATGGAGGGACCTTCCTGATGAAGACCAGCCAGGTAGAGAAAGAAAAGAGGAGAGACAGGACAGAGAGAGGATGGAGGACAGAGAGAGGAGAGACACAAATGACTAAATACAACAACCATATAAACATCAACAGATGGAGGTAACAGCACTGAGGTGAGATGGTCAGGTCACCACCCCAAACACATTTGCAGGATGGAACTGCAAAGTTTCTGCGTTGGCCGGGAATCGAACCCGGGTCAACTGCTTGGAAGGCAGCTATGCTAACCACTATACCACCAACACCTACCTCACAACTTTAATGAAGTCATTACCTCCACCAAGGAGGTTGTTTTTACCGGCGTTTATCTGTCTGTCTGCGTTCATGATAACTCAAAAAGTTGTGGATAGATTGTAATTAAATTTTCAGGAGTTATTGGAAATGTGAAAAGGAAGAACTGATTTCATTTTGGTTCTGATCCGGAAGAAATCCTGGATTCTGGATCACTTTCAAATTTTCAATAATTGTTGCCCTTGGTGGAGGTCGGCGCTCTCCCAGTGCTTTTCCAGTTTACTTAACACCGTCGTACTGGGCCTGAAGCTCGTTGATTCTCCGCGCTCTCACTGCAGACTTTGGTGGAAAGATTTCGTCATTAAACTTGTGTTTAGTCTCGTAGTGGCGCTTGATATTCCTGCGTTTGATTAATGCCGCTGTTTCACAGCATATCAGGCTAACGATTTACCGCTGACGTCGGAACGATAAACTCATACTCGTGAAATGTTGATTTTCAGCACAAACCTTATACACCTTCGACCACGCCATGTCTTCTTCTCTCTCCTTTGTTTCTGAAGTAAACGAATTTCAGCGGCTCTCAGAGCTGTCGGCCGTAAACGGTTGGTGATTGCCGCAAATGACTAGTTTACCTGCGCTCACGGTTTTCCCCGACACTGGGAAGAAATTTAAGCTATGTATTTAGAGGTGTTTATGTGGCACTGATTACTGGTCTGGACAGAACCTTTACTTGGTCTGGATCTGGACTGAGGTCCGCCATTTGGTGATCCCTGATCTAGAAGAACCACACACAGCTACAACAACCTGGCTCCTGTAGCAACATCTAGAAGAACCACAGACAGCTACAACAACCTGGCTCCCGTAGCAACATCTAGAAGAACCACACACAGCTACAACAACCTGGCTCCCGTAGCAACATCTAAAAGAACCACATACAGCTACAACAACCTGGCTCCTGTAGCAAACATCAAACATACAACAATGCAAGAACAACACACAGCTACAACAACCTGCCATAGGAACCAACACTACCACCTGTAGCAACACTAGAAGAACCACACACAGCTACAACAACCTGGCTCCCGTAGCAACATCTAGAAGAACCACACACAGCTACAACAACCTGGCTCCCGTAGCAAAATCTAGAAGAACCACACACAGCTACAACAACCTGGCTCCCGTAGCAACATCTAGAAGAACCACACACAGCTACAACAACCTGGCTCCCGTAGCAACATCTAGAAGAACCACACACAGCTACAACAACCTGGCTCCGTAGCAACATCTAGAAGAACCACACACAGCTACAACAACCTGGCTCCCGTAGCAACATCTAGAAGAACCACACACAGCTACAACAACCTGGCTCCTGTAGCAACATCTAGAAGAACCACACACAGCTATAACAACCTGGCTCCTGTAGCAACATCTGGAAGAACCACACACAGCTACAACAACCTGGCTCCTGTAGCAACATCTAGAAGAACCACACGCAGCTACAACAACCTGGCTCCCGTAGCAACATCTAGAAGAACCACACACAGCTACAACAACCTGGTTCCTTTAGTAGCATCTAGAAGAACCACACACACCTACAACAACCTGGCTCCTGTAGCAGCATCTAGAAGAACCACACAAAGCTACAACAACCTGGTTCCTTTAGTAGCATCTAGAAGAACCACACACACCTACAACAACCTGGCTCCTGTAGCAACATCTAAAAGAACAACACATAACTACAACAACCTGGCTCCTGTAGCAGCATCTAGAAGAACCACACACAACTACAATAACCTGGCTCCTGTAGCAACATCTAGAAGAACCACACACAGCTACAATAACCTGGTTCCCGTAGCAGCATCTAGAAGAACCACACACAGCTACAACAACCTGGCTCATGTTGCAACATCTAGAAAAACCACACACAGCTACAACAACCTGGCTCCTGTAGCAACATCTAGAAGAACCACACGCAGCTACAACAACCTGGCTCTTGTAGCAACATCTAGAAGAACCACACGCAGCTACAACAACCTGACTCATGTAGCAACATCTAGAAGAACCACACACAGCTACAACAACCTGGCTCCTGTAGCAACATCTAGAAGAACCACACACAGCTACAACAACCTGGCTCCTGTAGCAACATCTAGAAGAACCACACACAGCTACAACAACCTGGCTCCTGTAGCAGCATCTAGAAGAACCACACACAGCTACAACAACCTGGCTCCTGTAGCAACATCTAGAAGAACCACACACAGCTACAACAACCTGGCTCCTGTAGCAACACCTAGAAGAACAACACACAGCTACAACAACCTGGCTCCCGTAGCAACATCTAGAAGAACCACACACAGCTACAACAACCTGGCTCCCGTAGCAACATCTAGAAGAACCACACACAGCTACATCAACCTGGCTCCCGTAGCAACATCTAGAAGAACCACACACAGCTACAACAACCTGGCTCCGTAGCAACATCTAGAAGAACCACACACAGCTACACAACCTGGCTCAGTAGCAACATCTAGAAGAAACCACACACAGCTACAACAACCTGGCTCCTGTAGCAACATCTAGAAGAACCACACACAGCTACAACAACCTGGCTCCTGTAGCAACATCTAGAAGAACCACACACAGCTACAACAACCTGGCTCCTGTAGCACAATCTAGAAGAACCACACACGCTACAACAACCTGGCTCCTGTAGCAACATCTAGAAGAACACACACAAGCTACAACAACCTGGCTCCTGTAGCAACACCTAGAAGAACAACACACAGCACAACAACCTGGCTCCGTAGCCACATCTAGAAGAACCACACACAGCTACAACAACCTGGCTCCCGTAGCAACATCTAGAAGAACCACACACAGCTACATCAAACCTGGCTCCCGTAGCAACATCTAGAAGAACCACACACAGCTACAACAACCTGGCTCCCGTAGCAACATTTAGAAGAACCACACACAGCTACAACAACCTGGCTCCCGTAGCAACATCTAGAAGAACCACACACAGCTACAACAACCTGGCTCCCGTAGCAACATCTAGAAGAACCACACACAGCTACAACAACCTGGCTCCTGTAGCAACATCTAGAAGAACCACACACAGCTACAACAACCTGGCTCCTGTAGCAACATCTAGAAGAACCACACACAGCTACAACAACCTGGCTCCCGGTAGCAACATCTAGAAGAACCACACACAGCTACAACAACCTGGCTCCTGTAGCAACACATCTAGAAGAACCACACGCAGCTACAACAACCTGGCTCAGTAGCAAACATCTAGAAGAACCACACACGCTACAACAACCTGGTCCTTTAGTAGCATCTAGAAGAACCACACACACTACAACAACCTGGTCCTGTAGCAACATCTAAAAGAACAACACAAACTACACAACCTGGCTCCTGTAGCAGCATCTAGAAGAACCACACACAACTACAATAACCTGGCTCCTGTAGCAACATCTAGAAGAACCACACACAGCTACAATAACCTGGTTCCCGTAGCAGCATCTAGAAGAACCACACACAGCTACAACAACCTGGTCATGCAACATCTAGAAAAACCACAGCTACAACAACTCCTGAGCAAATCTGAAGAACCACACGCAGCTACACAACCTGGCTCCTGTAGCAACATCTAGAAGAACCACACGCAGCTACAACACCTGACTCATGTAGCAACATCTAGAAGAACCACACACAGCTACAACAACCTGGCTGTAGCAACACTAGAAGAAACCACACACAGCTACAACAACTGTACAACGGCTCCTGTTAGCAACATCTAGAAGAACCACACGCAGCTACAACAACCTGGCTCCCGTAGCAACATCTAGAAGAACCACACGCAGCTACAACAACCTGGCTCCCGTAGCAACATCTAGAAGAACCACACAGCTACAACAACCTAGCTCCTGTAGCAACATCTAAAAGAACCACACACAGCTACAACAAACCTGGCTCCTGTAGCCAGCATCTAGAAGAACCACACACAATACAACAACCTGGCTCCGTAAACATCTAGAGAACCAACACAGCTACAACAACTGGTCAGTAGCAAATCTTTGGAAAACCACAAAGCTACAACAACTGGCTCATGTAGCAACATCTAAAAGAACCACACACAGCTACAACAACTGTCCTGTAGCAACATTAAAAGAAGAACCACACAGTACAACAACCTGGCTAACAACCTGAATATCCGGTAGCAAACACCTAGAAGAACCACACACAGCTACAACAACCTGGCTCCCGTAGCAACATCTTGAAGAACCACCAACGCAATATCAACAACTAGAGCCAGAACAACTAGAAATCCCACACACAGCTACAACACTGGCTCAGCAACATCTAGAAGAACCACACACAGCTACAACAACCTGGCTCCTGAAGCAACATCTAGAAGAACCACACACAGCCAGAATCCAGGATTTCTTCCGGATCAGAACCAAAATGAAATCAGTTCTTCCTTTTCACATTTCTGATAACTCCTGAAAATTTAATCACAATCTATCCACAACTTTTTGAGTTATCTTAAACACAGACAGACAGATAAACGCCGGCAAAAACAACCTCCTTGGTGGACGTAATGACTTCATCAGTCGTGTGAGGTAGGCGTTGGTGGTATAGTGGTTAGCATAGCTGCCTTCCAAGCAGTTGACCCGGGTTCGATTCCCGGCCAACGCAGAAACTTTGTAGGCTGAGTTTCATCAGTTCCATCCTGCAAATGTGTTTGTGGTGGTGACCTGACCATCTCACCTCAGTGCTGTTACCTCCATCTGTTTATACGGTTGTTGTATTTAGTCATTTGTGTCTCTCCTCTCTCTGTCCTCCGTCCTCTCTGTCCTGTCTCTCCCCTCTTTTCTTTCTTTACCTGGCTGGTCTTCATCAGGAAGGTCCCTCCATATGATCCAGGTCCTGGTCCAGGTTTCTTCCTCTTAAAGTGGAGTTTTTCCATGCAAAGTTCTCATCTTATCTTACTTAACTTTTATTTATTTGTGAGGGGGGGACCTGGAGGGCCAATCCACTGACCTTCCAGCTTAGAGGTCAGTGGATTGATTCCCAGACCCGTCACGTGTTGGTGACTCCCAGCCCCCCGAACACTCACGGTTCTGGTCCTCAGCCCTGATAAATGGGGGGTGTTGGGTCAGGAGCGTTGGATCCAGCAGAGATCTGCGGTGGTGAAGTTGCTGTTTCAACAGAGGTTTCCAGTATTGTTGGAAATGAATAGAAACGTCATAGCAACAGTTAAAGGAATGCAGCAGAAACAGAGTCAGAGAGGGAAAGTTCTCCAAATTCAAGTGAGTCATGCGTTTTAAATGAGTCAGAATGAACACCGTCCAGATCAAACCCAATAAACGAGCCGAATTGTTCGGGACGTGTCCTCCGCCTGCCCGACTCCGCTGCTCGGCTTCTCTTGGACGGCTGACGGTTGCGGTTTATGATGTGAACATCACTGCAGGCTGTTCTGCCCTGCGTTTCCCAGAACCGGCGCTGGTCCGACCCATTTCTCTGACGCTGCGTCAGTCCGAAAACAACGCTTTGGACTCATGTGTCCGGTAAAACACACAAAAGGAGCGCTAACAAGGCCGGGGCCGTTGGAGACGGTTCTGTTTGTCTCTGAGGTGACTCACACCTGCTTCCAGAGGTCCAAAACGGTCCAATCCACGTGGCTTCCCCCCGCTGCCTCGTCACAAACAAACACCAGAACTTTGACCCTGACTGGAAATCAAAACCTGCTGCACTGACGTGAGACGGACAGATCTGGACCGAACCGAACATCTGGGTGCAGAGACGCTCCTTCACAGTAACGTCTGCAGTCCCTCGTCCTCCAGCCGCAAAACAAGCCCAGAGCATCATCCCTCCACCACCGTGCTCTACAGTGGGTCTGAGCATGTTTCCTCCCAACGTGGTTCTGGTCTCTGGTCTCACCTGTTCAGAGGACGTTGTTCCAGATGTCTGCTGGTCTGAACGTAGGAGAGGCTTTTTCCTGTCGACCCTTCTCCTGATTGGTCCGTCAGGCTTCAGTTTCTGACACACTCAGTGAACTTGAGATGTAGCTCCAGTCTTCAGGCTAGTTCCTCCCTTAACCCTCAACCTCAACCCTCAACCTGAACCCTCAACCTCAACCCTCAACCTGAACCCTCAACCTCAACCCTCAACCTCAACCTGAACCCTCAACCTCAACCTCAACCTGAACCCTCAACCTGAACCCTCAACCTGAACCCTCAACCTGAACCCTCAACCTGAACCCTCAACCTCAACCTGAACCTCAACCTGAACCCTCAACCCTCAACCTGAACCCTCAACCTCAACCTCAACCTCTCAACCCTGAACCCTCAACCTCAACCTGAACCCTGAACCTCAAAAACCTCAACCCTGAACCCTCAACCTCAACCTGAACCCTCAACCTCAACCCTCACCTGAACCCTCAACCTCAACCCTGAACCCTCAACCTCAACCTGAACCCTCAACCTCAACCTCAACCTCAACCTCAACCTCACCCTCAACCTCAACCTGAACCTCACGAACCTCAACCTCCTCAACCTCTCAACCTCAACCCTCAACCTCTTCAACCCCCTCAACAAAGTTAACCTGTGTCAGGTCCCTCAACCCTCTCAAACCTGACCCTTCAGAAATGGGAACAACCCCTTGAGTGCAGTTACGTCTTCAGACAGTGGGGGGCGGCCTTACGCCAAAGCTACGTCCAGTCTGTCAAGAAAACGATGACGACGAAGTAGAAGGAGAAGAAGACGTAGAAGAATAAGATGATATAAATATATATATAACGAAGACAGTAAGATAGTTTCATAGCATTTATATCTTTATTAACCACGAAAATACTTTCATTTGTAGCTAGCTTTTTCGGCGCCATCCTTTTCGAAGATGTCTTGGCTAAATTACCCAATGCCTTCTGGGTAGCCCGTACTTCCAAGGGTGGTGCTGGAGAATCTCAATATTGAGGGCGATACAGCCCTCAAACTTGTCCCTCAACTAGAATCGGGACAGTGCTAGCACTTAGCGGGAACGTGCATTTTTGAGATTGAGGGTTAAGGGGTACTGAGACTCTGCATCAAACTGACAACAAATGTCTGTTGTAGTTTGAGGCCGAGATCCAACAAACTCCACTTCCTGGTTGAAGCGATCCAGGTTGCAGTTCCTGGTCTGACCACTAGGTGCTTTTTAACTTCAGAATGTTTACCCTACAGTAATCCCTTATTTTTCGCGGTTAATGGGGACCGGCGCCCCCCCCCCGCAAAGATCAAAATCCGCGAACTGGAGCTGGAGACCCCCGAGCCTTAATAATATGTTTAAAAACCATAAAAAAGTAGCGAAACAAGACAAAGTCTCAACTGTGGTCTTTCTGTTTCCTTCACAGCCTCTGGTCTCTGAACCGTAGTAAACAAACCGCTGCTATTGTGCTATTTTTGGCTCGTAATTAGCGGCTAACACGCTAGCAACAACAAAAGAAACAGTCCGGTTTTCTCTGCATGGAACGGGAACTTTATTCTGGCACTGCAGGAACTTGTAACATCACACAGGTTGTATTGTTGGGCTCCTGTCGGTTAACAGAGAATGTAACACTACATTACCCATAAGGCCACCTTCTTAAAGGGGCCAGGCTGGCTCACAGCATTTCTTCGCTGTGAGAGAACGTGCACAACATCCTGTGATGTTTCCGCAATTTTTTCTTGATTTTTTTATTATATTATATATTTCTGAAAAATCCGCAAATAACTAAAACCGCGGAACTTAAATCGCAAATTGGCGAGGGATCACTGTATTTCCTCTAATAATGACAGTCCCAGCCCAGTCTCTACAACTTCCTGTTTATCCATTTCAGTTTGAAAGAGTACAACATCTTCATAACTGCCGTGCATCTCTAACTAGTTAATTAATCTCTAATTAACTAATTAACTAACTCTAATTAACTTGTTCTAATTATCACGCTAGGTTGGGGGGGTTTATTAGGAGGAACAGTGTTTCTGCTGTGAATTTAACAGCTTAGCGTAAAGGTCACTGGAGGTCGACTCACCGCTCGTCAGTGCTGAACTCGTCATTACATCATCAGGTCATAAAGGATCAATGAAGACACCATTTCAAATGATCAATATCTTTAATAAATAGAGCACACGGTCCTAGAATCACACACACACACACACTATAAAGGGTGAAAACAGCTCATCATCATGTTTCCTATCAACTCTGTAGAAAGATCAATGCAGGCACTTTACCAGCTCAGTGTCACCGGGAGGAAGAGGAGGAGGAGGAGGAGGAGGAGGAGGAGGGTCTGCGTGTTCCCGCCGTCATGCACACGTGTTCATATAAAACCAGTGACCAACATACAGGCGTGGCCCCCCCCCCCCCCCCCGTAATCAACGTTAGGAAATCTAAAAGCAGGCCGGAGCAGGAACGGCCTCGTCCAGGGGTCAAAGTTCAGGTCCAGAACAATCCAGACTCAGTCCTCCAGGCCGCTCAGGGCCGGAACCGCCGCCAGGACCGACACGAGGAGCAGAAGAAGAAGTAGGGAGGGTTCAGGGAGGAGGGGGGCGCCGGCGGCAAATAGTTGGACCCCCCAACGTTTCAGCTGCAGCTTCAGGCCAGATTCTGCAGGACTGCACACCGACAGGAAGCTGCTTCAACACCTGCTTCAACAGGTGAAGCTGCTTCAACAGGTGAAGCAGGTTCATCAGGTGAAGCAGGTTCATCAGAACCATCGGCTCCACTGAGTCGTCATCTCCAGAACCAGTTTCGTCTACTTCACATTTCCAATAAAAACGTGCCACAAATGTTCCATAAAAGCTGCAATTTTATCACAAAGTTGAGGATTTTTGTCGCGACGTCGCCAAGTTTGTAAAGTTTGTAAACGTTCGTGACTGCTGTTTAGAGAAATTCATGATTTTACGGTTAAATGTTGTGATTCCAGGACATGAAGTCACAGTTTTACAAAAGTTGGGTTTCTCTGAAAAATAATTTTAAGTTGTGATTTTGCGAAAGTGACGATTTAATGACAGAAAGTCACTAAATGTGCAGTTTTTAAAAAGTTGTTGTTTTCTGACAAAATGTTTGTAATTTCTATGAAAAATTTAAATTTCTTTTCAATTGAACAATTTTGGGACAAAAGTTGTGAAGTTTTAGATTTTACAACAAAGTTAAAATACTGTGAAATTCGTGATTTTACAACAGAAAGAAACAATTTTGCAACATAAAATATCAAAAAGTTGAAATTTTGCCAAATCTGAGTTTTTAATGACGAAGTTTTTACAACAAAAAGTTAAGATTTTTCAAACGTCACAATTTTAATGTTAATTTACATCAAAAAGTAAAAAAAATTGAATTTTGTTTAAAAGAAAAAAAATTTCGTAAATTTGGTGAGTGCAGAACAAAAATTGTAACCTGAAGTCAAAAAGTTGTGAATTTGTGAAATTTGCAATTTTCCAACTGAAGATTTGTGATTTTAAGACGCGAAACGTTGCAACGTTTTATGACTCAAAGCCGTAACTTTAACATCGACCAGCAGGTGAGCGCGGAGGGAAACCCTTCACCTGGATTTCTACCAACTCAGCAGCGATACGAGAAGAAACGTGACAGAAGAGCGACGCTCAGTTGCTCTGTAACTCTGTAACTCTGTCTTCTTAGATCTTCAGCGAACGTACGACTGGAACCGACGCCATGTTTTTTACATTTCTGCGCCACAACAGAGCTGAAAAATGATTCTTACGTAGTGTTTCTTTAAGAGTTTGTAGATGTTGGAACGTTGCGGTTAAATGCAGCTGCAGTGAATCTGGACTTGAAGCTCTGGCAGCTCTGGAAGCTCTGGCAGCTCTGGAAGCTCTGGGGCCGCTCGGCCCTCCAGAGGAGACGGTTTAAGGGTTTACGGCGTGGAGCAGGAGGTCACACCTGTCGGCGGACTCGTCAGGGTCCCGGGACGCCCCCTGGAGGGTCGGCGGGCCTGCGGGGGCGTCTCCTGGACAGACGGAGGTCGTGTGGAAGTGTGTGTGCGTGTTTGCGTCGGCGCCGTCGACCGTCGGGGGGAGGTGGGGGGGGGGGGTTCAGATCAGATCAGGGTCATCTGCAGGCCGGCCTCCTCGCGTCGCCCCCACGGCGACCCCCCCTCCCCCGTCACTTGGAGGGGCGCACCGTCTCCTGCAGCGACAGGCGGGAGCGCGCCGGCGGCAGCGGCACCATCACCGACTGGACGCCGCTCAGCCGCCACGGCAGGAGGCCCAGGAAGTCGTCCTGGTGCTGCGCGTCCAGCGTGAGGCTGAGCACCCGCTGGGGGGGATTCTGGGTAATGTAGCTCCGCGTCGTAGTAGAAGTGGGAGGAGCGCGCTGCGGAGGGGGAGGAGTCACCGCACTCCTGCAGACACAGAGGAGAGGAAGTGAGGAGGAGGAGAGGAGGCTGGAGGGATGGATGGATGGATGGAGGGATGGAGGTGAGATGGAAAGATGAGAGTGAAAAGCAACGAGTTGAAACTGGTTTTTATGGAAGTTTGTTCACCAGTAAACTCACAGAGCTGAAAGCAGAACCTCTAATGTGTTGCTGATGTCGTTCCTGTTCTGTACAGCAGTTATGTAAATTTAGCAGAAACTTCTGCTTAAAGGATAAAGGTGTACTTGTTTACTGCTGGTGATCAAAGACGCTTTACATAAATGATTTAATCCTCTAATTAGACTTGAAATAATGTTCATATCACATTTCCAGGGTAAAGTTCAGGTTGCATGTTAGCAGGAAAGTAAAGAGAGCAGCTAGCAGCACCAGTTCAACTGAAACTGGACCAGTTAAAGGATGAAGCTCCATCCTGGTTTAAATCACGTTAAAGACGCCAAAGGCTTTAATTTAGTGTGTTAAAAAGAAACTCTCTTCACGTTCTGACCATAAAGAACTGGACTGGGATCTTAGAGGATTAGCAGTCTGAAGGTAAATTCAGACTACAGGATTTTAAGCTAACTTTTAGCCGCAGATCAAACTGAAGCTTTGATGCTGAATTAGGAGGAAACACCTGATAATTATGTCTGAATTACTCTAAAACTGATGAACGTCGATGGATGTTTACCTGCTAATGTATGTGTATTACAGTAGAGGAACTGCAGCCTCTAGTGGTCGGTAGAGGAACTGCAGGTGGTCGGTAGAGGAACTGCAGCCTCTAGTGGTCAGTAGAGGAACTGCAGGTGGTCGGTAGAGGAACTGCAGCCTCTAGTGGTCAATAGAGGAACTGCAGGCGGTCAGTAGAGGAACTGCAGGTGGTCGGTAGAGGAACCGCAGCCTCTAGTGGTCGGTACAGGGAACTGCAGCCTCTAGTGGTCGGTAGAGGAACTTCAGCCTCTAGTGGTCGGTAGAGGAACCGCAGCCTCTAGTGGTCAGTAGAGGAACCGCAGCCTCTAGTGTTCAGTAGAGGAACTGCAGCCTCTAGTGGTCGGTAGAGGAACTGCAGGCGGTCGGTAGAGGAACTGCAGCCTCTAGCGGTCAGTAGAGGAACTGCAGGTGGTCGGTAGAGGAACTGCAGCCTCTAGTGGTCAATAGAGGAACTGCAGGCGGTCGGTAGAGGAACTGCAGCCTCTAGTGGTCGGTAGAGGAACTGCAGGTGGTCGGTAGAGGAACTGCAGCCTCTAGTGGTCAGTAGAGGACTGCAGGTGGTCGGTAGAGGAACTGCAGTGGTTAGAGCTGCAGGGTCAGTAGAGGAACTGCAGGTGGTCGGTAGAGGAACTGCAGCCTCTAGTGGTCAATAGAGGAACTGCAGGCGGTCAGTAGAGGAACCGCAGCCTCTAGTGGTCGGTACAGGGAACTGCAGCCTCTAGTGGTCGGTAGAGGAACTGCAGCCTCTAGTGGTCGGTAGAGGAACCGCAGCCTCTAGTGGTCAGTAGAGGAACCGCAGCCTCTAGTGGTCAGTAGAGGAACCGCAGCCTCTAGTGTTCAGTAGAGGAACTGCAGCCTCTAGTGGTCAGTAGAGGAACTGCAGCCTCTAGTGGTCAATAGAGGAACTGCAGCCTCTAGTGGTCGGTAGAGGAACCGCAGCCTCTAGTGGTCAATAGAGGAACTGCAGCCTCTAGTGGTCGGTAGAGGAACTGCAGCCTCTAGCGGTCAATAGAGGAACTGCAGCCTCTAGTGGTCAGTAGAGGAACCGCAGCCTCTAGTGGTCAGTAGAGGAACCGCAGCCTCTAGTGGTCGGTAGAGGAACTGCAGCCTCTAGTGGTCGGTAGAGGAACTGCAGCCTCTAGTGGGTCGTAGGTAGAGAACCGCAGCCTCTAGTGGTCAATAGAGGAACCGCAGCCTCTAGTGGTCGGTAGAGGAACTGCAGCCTCTAGTGGTCGGTGGAGGAAAAACGCAGCCTCTAGTGGTCGGTAGAGAGGAACTGCAGCCTCTAGTGGTCAATAGAGGAACGCAGCCTCTAGTGGTCAGGGTAGAGGAAACGCAGCCTCTAGTGGTCGGTAGAGGAACTGCAGCCTCTAGTGGTGTAGAGGAACCGCAGCCTCTAGTGGTCGGTAGAGGAACCGCAGCCTCTAGTGGTCGGTAGAGGAACTGCAGCCTCTAGTGGTCGGTAGAGTAGAGGCCTCTAGGGGAAACCTGCAGTGGTCGGTAGAGGAACTGCAGCCTCTAGCGGTCGGTAGAGGAACTGCAGCCTCTAGCGGTCAATAGAGGAACCGCAGCCTCTAGCGGTCGGTAGAGGAACTGCAGCCTCTAGCGGTCAGTAGAGGAACTGCAGCCTCTAGTGGTCGGTAGAGGAACTGCAGCCTCTAGTGGTCGGTTGGGGGAACAAACTGACTTGTGGGTAAAATGGCGGTGAAACGCTGTGACCGTAACTCTCATGCAGCTCAGAGCGACACGTACGAACAGGTGATGCCGCAGTTGCCGTGGGGCGTGGCAGGCGGAAGCAGCGGTTGCTAAGGAAGCTGAGAGGCAGCGGGGCTTGGTGATTGGACGATGAGCAGCAGTGGGAGGGTCAGGAAGCTGGAGGCGGGGCTCATTTGGGGAAGGTTAGTGGTTCGCTGTCACACCTGACTCTCTGAAAAGCGAACACACATGCGTGAAGAGGAAACAGAAACATGGCAGACGGTTAGCAGGTTAGCAGGTTAGCAGGTAGAGAGAAGAGAGTTCTGGAAGAGTCCGGTTCTGTAGAGTCCAGCTGGGAGGCTGCGAACGACCAGAAGAGGGCGTGATGGAGTCAAAACACACGTCAGCTGACCGAAAGCGTTAAAAATGAGTAAAATGATGAGGAAGAGATGACGCCTGTTGACCCCTGCTGCCTTTAACAGCCTCAAATCAGAAAAAAACTCTTTTAATTTGACTTTAGTTTCTTTGCAGGTAACAAGAATCCAGAATAGTCCACATGTTCTCGTTAACTTGATTAAATTAGTTAATGTGGAGCCATTTTAACCTCCTAAAGTGAGACCAGTTCACTACGTCTGATCACATGCTGCCCCCTGGTGGTCAGAGGTGGAATTAAAGCTGCAGCAGGTTCCCATAAATCCTGGATTATAATAACTTGATTGAAATATTTCATAATAATAAACGTCTGTATTTCATAATAACAGACTAATTTATTCATTGAATTATGACCCAAACGGGCCTCCGTATGATCGGGGCTCTGCTTTAAGCTAAATGGAGGGAAATGCTCTGGTTTCATGGGTTTTCAGGTAAAGGTGAGTCCCTGTCTGCTGTCTGCCACCTGCAGGCTCCAGCTGTGGGTTTAAAGGGAGGAGCCTGAGCTCCACATCTGGATGAGTCTGAGCTCCACATCTGGATGAGTCTGAGCTCCACATCTGGATGAGTCTGACAACGACTGAGGCGACAGAAGAACCAGGAGGTGGCCCCCAGTGGGCGGGGTGAATGGTGGGTCAGGGAGAGCTGCAGGGGATGATGGGAGGGTGGGCGGGGTTGATGGTGGGGGGGGCGGGGGGTTGATGGATGGGGGGGGTCACATACGTGGTGCATTCGCCAGCGCAGAACGGCGTGTACCTCTGAATACACGGGCTGGACAGACGACGGGCCTGACGGACCTGGAAGAGGACAGTTTACAGCAGAGCTGGGTTACAGAAGAGGACACACCAGTCTGGACCTGGACCAGTCTGGACCTGGACCAGTCTGGACCTGGACCACTGGACCAGACCTGGACCACCAGCAGGGGGAGCCGCTGCACCAGTGGGAGCTCCCACAGCTCCCAGCAGTCAGGAACACGGTCCAGTGAGACTGGATTGAGGTGTTTCAGGTGAACACGTGGAGGTGCTGGACCAACCACAGAACCAGAACCCTCAAGACGACCACCACCAATGTTTCTCTTGTGTTGGACGTTACAGTTTAGTTTTCATCCAGTTAAATTTGAAATGATGAGTAATTTGATATTAATATGAATCCTTTCTGGTTTGTTTTCAGTTGTTCATCTTCATCATCATCATCATCATCATCTTCATCTTCATTATCATTGTTATTATTATTATTTGTGCGAGAAAATCTAAATCTAAATATGGGATTTTAATAGTCACTTGTTTTTTTTTTGTTTACCACAATTACAAAATTAAAATTCTAACTATTGAAATTTTATTTTTGCGTAAGAAAAGTAAATAAAGATGTGGGTATTTAATAATCTTTTTTTCTACCACAATTATTATTACAATTAAAATTATTAATATTATATTATTATTATTAATGTATTTATTTATGTGGAAGAAAATATAAATATAACCCTAACCCTCCACCAGGATGAAACCCACCGTGTTAGCTGAGCGTCCGGGGCCGCGCTGAGCCACGATGGCGCCGGAGATGGCCTTGATCCAGCTGTGCATGTCCTCTGGACTGTCCGCCTGGTGGACAGACAAAGACAGACAGGAAGTCCTTCAACGTGAGACTGAACAGAGGAGCGTTTACAGATCAGCAGAGGACGGCTAAGCTAATGCTAAATGTTCATGTTTCCACTGAGACGGATGTCAGGACCAACCTTTACATTCATGTCGTCTACTGGCAGAAGACGCTGCCTGTGAGTCCACGGTGGACCGTTAGAGTCCTCGGTGGACCGTATCAGAGTCCAAGGTGGACCGTTAGAGTCCACGGTGGACCGTTAGAGTCCACGGTGGACCGTTACAGAGTCCAAGGTGGACCGTTAGAGGCCACGGTTGACCGATAGAGTCCACGGTGGACCGTTACAGAGTCCAAGGTGGACCGTTACAGAGTCCACGGTGGACCGTTAGAGTCCACGGTGGACCGTTACAGAGTCCAAGGTGGACCGTTACAGAGTCCACGGTGGACCGTTAGAGGCCACGGTTGACCGATAGAGTCCACGGTGGACCGTTACAGAGTCCTCGGTGGACCGTTAGAGTCCATGGTGGACCGTTACAGAGTCCTCGGTGGACCGTTAGAGTCCTCGGTGGACCGTTAGAGTCCACGGTGGACCGTTAGAGTCCTCGGTTGACCGTTAGAGTCCACGGTGGACCGTTACAGAGTCCTCGGTTGACCGATAGAGTCCTCGGTTGACCGTTAGAGTCCACGGTTGACCGTTACAGAGTCCAAGGTGGACTGTTAGAGTCCACGGTTGACCGATAGAGTCCACGGTTGACCGATAGAGTCCACAGTGGACCTTCAGAGGCCACGGTTGACCGATAGAGTCCACGGTTGACCGTTAGAGTCCACGGTTGACCGTTAGAGTCCACGGTTGACCGTTAGAGTCCTCGGTTGACCGATAGAGTCCACGGTGCACCGTTAGAGTCCACGGTTGACCGTTAGAGTCCTCGGTTGACCGTTAGAGTCCTCGGTTGACCGTTAGACGCCACGGTTGACTGATAGAGTCCACGGTTGACCGTTAGAGTCCACGGTTGACCTTTAAAGTCCACGCTTGACCGTTAGAGGCCACGGTGGTTACATCAACGTTTTCTAAAATGTCAATTTGTAATCTATATAAAATAAAGAAAAAAATTTAATAAAAATTTAATTAATTAAAAAATTTTTAATAAATAATAAATTAATAAAATAATTAGAATAAAATAATGTAAAATTAAATTAAAATAAAATAATAAAAATTGTAATTCAATTAAGTAAAAAAAAAAATAAAGGAAAGAAATTTAAAAATACAATAAGAGGACACTGTGAGGACAGTCCCGTAACGTTCCTGTAACCATAGAGAAGCGTGTCACCTGTACGTAGAAGGTTCTGGAGCTGGTGACCATCTCAAACAGGTTGTCCCTCATCATGGGCTCGCTGCAGAAGACAGAAAACAACCGTCAGATCTGATTGTCCTGCTCTGACAGGAGCTGAGGAGACACGGAGACGAGGAGACGAGGAGACGAGGAGCTGAGGAGGAGATTCACTGACTGACCTCTGCTTGCACTCCTGGACCTTCTGGATGTCCCTCAGCGGGACGACTCTGAGCGCCTCTCGTTCCTGGGAAAAGCAGAGGAGGACGGATCAGGACACAACCTTCACACCAGGACACAACCTCCACACCAGGACACAACCTCCACACCAGGACACAACCTTCACACCAGGACACAACCTTCACACCAGGACACACCAGGACACAACCCCACACCAGGACACAACCTTCACACCAGGACACAACCTCCACACCAGACACAACCACAACCAGGACACAACCTCACACCAGGACACAACCTCCACACCAGGACCCACCTTCACACCCAGGACACACCTCCACCCACACTCCACACAGGACACAGGACACAACCTTCACACCAGGACACAACCTCCACACCAGGACACAACTTCACACCAGGACACAACAACCTTCACACCAGGACACAACCTCACACCAGGACACAACCTCCACACCAGGACACAACCAGGACACAACCAGGACACAACCTTCACACCAGGACACAACCAGGACACAACCTCCACACCAGGACACAACCTTCACACAGGACACAACCTCCACACCAGGAGGACACAACCTTCACACAGGACACAACCTCCACACCAGGACACAACCACCACACCAGACACAACCTTCACACCAGGACACAACCTCACACCAGGACACAACCTTCACACCAGGACACAACCACACAGGACACACCTACACCCCCAGGACAACAACACACCTTCACACCAGGACACAACCTTCACACCAGGACACAACCTTCACACCACACACAACCAGGACACAACCAGGACACACCAGGACACAACCTCCACACCAGGACACAACCAGTCCACACCAGGGACACAACCTTCACACCAGGACACAACCTCACCAGGACAACAACCAGGACACAACCTTCACACCAGGACCACACCAGGGACACAACCAGGACACAACCTTCACACCAGGACACAACCAGGACACAACCAGGACACACACACAGGACACAACCTTCACACCAGGACACAACCAGGACACAACCTCCACACCAGGACACAACCTTCACACCAGGACACAACCTCCACACCAGGACACAACCTCCACACCAGGACACAACCTTCACACCAGGACACAACCTTCACACCAGGACACAACCTTCACACCAGGACACAACCTCCCACCAGGACACAACCTCCACACCAGGACACAACCTTCACACCAGGACACAACCTTCACACCAGGACACAACCTCCACACCAGGACACAACCTTCACACCAGGACACAACCTCACACCCAGGACACCACCCACACTCACACAGGACACAACCTCACACCAGGACACACCCAACCACAAGGACACACCAGGACACAACCTTCACACCAGGACACAACCTTCACACCAGGACACAACCTTCACACCAGGACACAACCTTCACACCAGGACACAACCTTCACACACCAGGACACAACCTCACACACACCACAGGACACAACCTCCACACCAGGACACAACCAGTTCACACCAGGACACACCACACCACACACCAGGACACAACCTCCACACCAGGACACAACCTTCACACCAGGACACAACCTTCACACCAGGACACAACCTTCACACCAGGACACAACCAGGACACAACCTCCACACCAGGACACAACCTCCAACCTTCACACCAGGACACAACCTTCACACCAGGACACAACCTTCACACCAGGACACAACCAGGACACAACCTCCACACCAGGACACAACCTCCACACCAGGACACAACCTCCACACCAGGACACAACCTTCACACCAGGACACAACCAGGACACAACCAGGACACAACCTTCACACCAGGACACAACCAGGACACAACCAGGACACAACCTTCACACCAGGACACAACCAGGACACAACCAGGACACAACCTTCACACCAGGACACAACCTTCACACCAGGACACAACCAGGACACAACCTCCACACCAGGACACAACCTTCACACCAGGACACAACCTCCACACCAGGACACAACCAACCTTCACACCAGGACACACCTCACCCAGGACACAACCTTCACACCAGGACACAACCTTCACACCAGGACACAACCTTCACACCAGGACACAACCTCCACACCAGGACACAACCTTCACACCAGGACACAACCTTCACACCAGGACACAACCTCCACACCAGGACACAACCTTCACACCAGGACACAACCTTCACACCAGGACACAACCTTCACACCAGGACACAACCTCCACACCAGGACACAACCTCCACACCAGGACACAACCAGGACACAACCTTCACACCAGGACACAACCTCCACACCAGGACACAACCTCCACACCAGGACACAACCTTCACACCAGGACACAACTTCACACCAGGACACAACCTTCACACCAGGACACAACCTTCACACCAGGACACAACCTTCACACCAGGACACAACCTTCACACCAGGACACAACCAGGACACAACCTCCACACCAGGACACAACCTTCACACCAGGACACAACCTCCACACCAGGACACAACCTCCACACCAGGACACAACCTTCACACCAGGACACAACCTTCACACCAGGACACAACCTTCACACCAGGACACAACCTCCACACCAGGACACAACCTCCACACCAGGACACAACCTTCACACCAGGACACAACCTTCACACCAGGACACAACCTTCACACAGGACACAAACCAGGACACAACCTCCACACCAGGACACAACCTCCACACCAGGACACAACACCAGACACAACCAGGACACAACCAGGACACAACCAGGACACAACCTTCACACCAGGACACAACCAGGACACAACCAGGACACAACCTTCACACCAGGACACAACCAGGACACAACCAGGACACAACCTTCACACCAGGACACAACCTTCACACCAGGACACAACCAGGACACACAACCTCCCACACCAGGACACAACCTTCACACCAGGACACAACCTCCACACCAGGACACAACCTCCACACCAGGACACAACCTTCACACCAGGACACAACCAGGACACAACCTTCACACCAGGACACAACCAGGACACAACCAGGACACAACCTCCACACCAGGACACACACCTTCACACCAGGACACAACCAGGACACAACAGGACACAACCTTCACACCAGGACACAACCAGCACAACAGGACACAACCAGGACACAACCAGGACACAACCTTCACACCAGGACACAACCTCTACACCAGGACACAACCAGGACACAACCAGGACACAACCTCCACACCAGGACACAACCTCCACACCAGGACACAACCTCCACACCAGGACACAACCTCCACACCAGGACACAACCTCCACACCAGGACACAACCTTCACACTAGGACACAACCTCCACACCAGGACACAACCTCCCCACCAGGACACAACCTTCACAACCTTCTGCATCACAGTTGTTACAGTTTAGTAAAAAAAAAATGACTCTTTTTTTTTTGTTTTTTTAAAGCTGCACCAGTTCCATCACCCAGATTACACAACTGTACAGCTGTGTTTGCAAAGGCATGATGAACACAGCCTGAGGGCGTGCACGTACACACACACACACACACACACAGGGTGTGTGGTTACATGTGCTCAGACAGGCTGTAGTTGGCACATTATCCACTAATCTGTCCACACGTGGATCATACGAGGACGTATTTAGGACGCATGCTGCTGCGTGTGCAGACCAGTCCCTCAGGGGACAACCAGCCGCGCACACAACCAGCCACACACACCACACAACCAGCACACACACACACACACACAACCAGCCGCGCACACACACAACCAGCCACGCACACAACCAGCCACACACACACAACCAGCCGCGCACACAACCAGCCACACACACACAACCAGCCGCGCACACACACAACCAGCCGCGCACACACAACCAGCCACGCACACAACCAGCCACACACACACACACCAGCCACACACACACACAACCAGCCACACACACACACAACCAGCCACGCACACACACAACCAGCCACGCACACAACCAGCCACGCACACACACAACCAGCCGCGCACACAACCAGCCACGCACACAACCAGCCACGCACACACACAACCACAGCCACACACACAACCAGCCACGCACACACACACACAACCAGCCGCGCACACACACAACCAGCCACTCACACACACAACCAGCCGCGCACACACACAACCAGCCGCGCACACACACAACCAGCTGCGCACACACACAACCAGCCGCACACACACAACCAGCCACACACACACAACCAGCCGCACACACACAACCAGCCACGCACACACACAACCAGCCACGCACACACACAACCAGCCACGCACACACACAACCAGCCACGCACACACACACAACCAGCCACGCACACACACACACAACCAGCCACGCACACACACAACCAGCCACGCACACACACACAGTTTCCAGTAAAACCACACGGCTGCAGACCAGACCAGGGTCCCAGACTAAACCAATCTGTTTCCAGGTGAATCAACACGATGACGTAACCAACAGCAGTCCAGATGTTCTCACGGTGACGTAACCAACAGCAGTCCAGATGTTCTCACCAGGTCAGACTTGTAGTAGCTGACAGCTTTGTCGTCCAGCAGGAAGTACCTCCTCTTCCAGTTCTTCATCTGAGAGAAGAAGTGAAAAGCTCTGAGGGCAGGAGGAGTGAAGCGCACGGATCGATCTGATGTTGTTGTTGATGTGTGTGTGTGTGTGTGTGAGCGTGTCTGTGTGTGTGCGTGTGTGTGTGTGTGTGTGTGTGTGCGTGTGTGTGTGTGTGTGTGTGTGTTCACTCTCACCACCGCTCCTTGTTTGACGCAGTATCCGGCCTTGATGAAGGTCTGGTCCTGCGCTGACCTGGACAGGAAGTAGGGAAGCTGATTCTGGACCCGCTTTCCACGATCCGACCCGTTCTGTCCGTCTCCCTGCTCCTGCCGCGCACACACACACACACACACACACACGTGCACAGACGCATGCACACACGCACACACACGTGCACAGAAGAATATTCAGTGAAAAAAAAAAAAAAAAAAAACACACCACAACAATTAACTGCACTTCTTCACATGTCAGATAAATACATCCATCATCATTAAAAGCAGTTATTATTATTAAAGGTAGCGCTGGGCGGTATACCGGTTCATACCGGTTCATACCGGTTCATACCGAATACCGGTGTTTATTTTTCTAATGATATGAATTTTTCATATACCGTAATACCGGTGAGTATGTACTGTAGCGTACACAACGTTGGGAACGCCGCGCGGCGGAACGTAAGTGCCGCAGAACATTGTTTGAGAGGGGACTGTTTTGCAGTTGCGCTGGAGGCGCAACACGCTACTAGTTTCTGGTTAAACGGTGATGGATGCTAACAGAGAAAGTCCCGAAGTGGAAGCTCCAGAACGGCAACATGAGACTGAGGAACTTCTTCCTGAACCAGGAGCCGTGGATTTAAAAAAGACGACGTCCAACAAACTACAATAATCTGCTAATGTTGCCGAGCTAAAGTTGTAGCCGCGGGAGGCTACACCAGCAATCCGCTACACCACCTGAGCCGCAAACATTTGTTAGAATACAAGGAATGCATGAAGCTGAGGTCTGCGTCCTCTGCGGCTAACGCTAGTAACGTTTCTACAGCAGTAACGTTACTAGCGTTAGCCGCAGAGGTCTGCGTCCTCTGCGGCTAACGCTAGTAACGTTACTGCTGTAGAAAAGTCAAGTCAGATGACAATTAAAGACGCGTTTGCTAGGGGCGCTGCCTATGATAGAAAAGCAAACGGTGGATCGAATGGCCGCTGCCATTAGCAGCCATTAGCGGTACCATGTCTTAGCGAAAGACACGGTACCGCTAAGTACTGTGGAGAAAGACATGTGATGTGTGAATATTGCAAGTTGCATATTTTATCATTTATTTGTTGAAATATCTCGAGAACGTTGTTTACATTGTGTAGTTAATGTTGATTTTTTCAAAATGTTTTTTCAAGTTGTTTGCAAAATGTGAAAAACAAAAATGTTCTGTATTTTAACTGCAATTATCATCCATTCTGATTTCTTCACTTAATCAGAATAACGAGTGCCACCTCTTTGTAAATAGTATCATTTTGTGAGTTCATGCAAACCTGTATTAATACTAGTGTAGATATGAATGTTTTTCTACAATATTCACTCCTCCTGACAGTAAAACAGGTCATTATAAGACAATTTACTGCAGCTATTCCTCTAAATGATTAGAAAATGTGGTTAACACCCAGTTGTGCCTTCAATAAAAAAAACGTGATATACCGTGAAACCGATATAATTTTGAAAAATACCGTGATATAAATTTTTGGTCATACCGCCCAGCACTAGTTAAAGGCAGTTATTATTATTAAAAGCAGTCATTGTCCAGGAGACGTTGAAACAGCTGCCAGCTGAACGTCAACACTAACAATGCACCATGGGAATTGTAGTAATCTCTCCTCTATAAACGGCAGAGTGATGACATCGACACACTGGTTTTGGAGG
Source organism: Hirundichthys speculiger (assembly GCA_018398805.1). Lineage (NCBI taxonomy): Eukaryota > Metazoa > Chordata > Actinopteri > Beloniformes > Exocoetidae > Hirundichthys > Hirundichthys speculiger. The sequence goes on from JAGFBZ010001925.1 coordinate 138,985, forward strand.
GGAGACGCTGGTCTGTGTCTCGCGTGGACCGGAGTCTTCTACCGAAGTGATGGCAGTGTGAAGATGCATCCCGGTGGCCCTGTTACACCCCTCTCCAGCGCCAATTCACACCACACTGGTTTCCATCCCCCTTTTACGACCCTGTTACCATCTACCAAGGAGGTATGGGGTGTAACAGCTGCTGCCTCAAATGCTCTGCCTCCAAGACGTTTACACAGCACAGGGTAATGGAATAAAGGAGCGACAGTGTTGATCTGTAGCTCCGCCGCCACGTCATTCACACAGCACAGGGGGAGGGAATAAAGGAGCGACAGTGCTGATCTGTAGCTCCGCCTCCACGTCATTCACACAGCACAGGGGGAGGGAATAAAGGAGCGACAGTGCTGATCTGTAGCTCCGCCTCCACGTCATTCACACAGCACAGGGGGAGGGAATAAAGGAGCGACAGTGCTGATCTGTAGCTCCGCCTTCACGTCATTCACACAGCACAACAGAGCAGAATAAAGGAGCGACATCGCCCATCTGTAGCTCCGCCTCCACGTCATTCACACAGCACAGGGCGAGGGAATAAAGGAGCGACAGTGCTGATCTGTAGCTACGCCTCCACGTCATTCACACAGCACAGGGGGAGGGAATAAAGGAGCGACAGTGCTGATCTGTAGCTCCGCCTCCACGTCATTCACACAGCACAGGGGGAGGGAATAAAGGAGCGACAGTGCTGATCTGTAGCTCCGCCTCCACGTCATTCACACAGCACAACAGAGCGGAATAAAGGAGCGACAGTGCTGATCTGTAGCTACGCCTCCACGTCATTCACACAGCACAACAGAGCGGAATAAAGGAGCGACAGCGCCCATCTGTAGCTCCGCCTCCACGTCATTCACACATCACAGGGTGAGGAAATAAAGGAGTGACTGAGCTGATCTGTAGCTACGTCTCCATGTCATTCACACAGCACAAGGAGGAGGAATAAAGGAGCGATAGTGCTCACCTGTAGCTCCGCCTCCACATCATTCACACAGCATAGGGCGAGGGAATAAAGGAGCGACAGTGCTGATCTGTAGCTCCGCCTCCACGTTATTCACACAGCACAACAGAGCGGAATAAAGGAGCGACAGTGCCCATCTGTAGCTCCGCCTCCACGGCATTCACACAGCACAACAGAGCGGAATAAAGGAGCGACAGCGCCCATCTGTAGCTCTGCCTCCACGTCATTCACTCATCACAGGGCGGGGGAATAAAGGAGCGACAGCGCCCATCTGTAGCTCCGCCTCCACGGCATTCACACAGCACAACAGAGCGGAATAAAGGAGCGACAGCGCCCATCTGTAGCTCCGCCTCCACGGCATTCGCACATCACAACAGAGCGGAATAAAGGAGCGACAGGGCTGATCTGTAGCTGTAGAGCTGCTCTGTAAAATTATATAATTTATTTGTGCACACATTTGAAATAATGATAATAATGTTAACATCTTTTATTCCAATCATAAAATTATATATGAAAAGAAGAAATATATTATCAATCACATATAATTCATTATTGTCATCTGATATTACTTCACCTCAGAATTCACCTTGGAACATTTTAAACTGACGCATTTGGGTAAAAATAACATGAAGAGTTTTGGTTCGGAGGTGATGAGAGATTAACTCAACATTCCTCTGAACAAACATCATCAGGTTTCAGTCGGCAAGTGATCTGAAGCAAACCAGAAAGGATCAATATTAAAAACAAAAACAAGCCTCTCGTCTAGGACGCATAATTCACTGGAAAAAAAATTAAAATGATTGCCCAACTAAGTTGGGAACATTTAAAGGGAACGCTTGCTGAGACGTTTATCTCCTTGCATCACGGTGCTGTTAACCCCCCCCCCGGGGGGGTTCAGAGCACCGGCTGACAACATTCACCGACACGTTGGTTCAAGTCCCGAGTCCCTCCTTCAGTCATTAAAGTCAGACCAGCCGCATACCAGCAGAGACAGGACCTGACCTGCGGCGCCGCTGCTCGTAGGCGCCGCCCCCTGACGGCGGGAGGGTTACCTGCGTGGCTGTGATGATGGGGACTCCACCTATGATGTCGGTTCTGTAAGACACTTGCTTCATGGCGCCCAGAACCTCCTGCGGACTCTCTACGTGGGCCGCCAGTCCATCTCCGGTCTTTGGCACCTGAAACAGGAGACAGCTGCTCATTAAGACCCTCGCTAATGTCTTTCCCTCGTAGCGTTGTGTTTACACAATGCTTTTCTATCTATACAGGTAGGGATGCACGATAACTGTTTTTTAAAACCGATACCCGATAACCGATAACACACACATAAAGCTCGTAAAGCTATCAAACAAACCTATTTGATATCTCATATTAACTTAAATAAGGTTCATTACTGACTGATATAAAAAATAAAGGCTCCTTGAACTGATGGAAATACATGCATCAGAATTACTAACTGAAAAAGATTAACATTTAAAGGATTTTGGCTTGTGGTTCCATTTAAATTAATACCTTTAATTAAAGTAAATGAGGTTCAGTAGTTTTTATTTTTTAATCTTATGGAAGCTTTAGATGAGAGGAATGAGGGAGAGGAGAGCACGTTAGCATTAGCTCACGTCAGCTTGATTTCAAAACTCCATGGAAGTGATTGTTATGTTGTAGGTGGCTGATCAGGTTTGACGTATTAAAGCTTGTGCTTCCCTCCTCGTAGAATTCACTCGGAGGATTCGTCACAAATAACCACCAAACTATCTTCTTCTGAAACTTTAACGTAGTTCCACGCCGCCATGTTTGTTGTGATCAGCGCTGTGCTGCAGGCTGCATTCAAGGTGTAACGTAAATTCCCACGTTCCCTCGTTTGCTAGTCGTTCTTTCAGCCTTTTCTATTTTTTCCTTTTTTTATGTGTAACATGTGGGAAAATACTGCGAATATCAATTCAAGTCAGCAACTACTAAAATTATGACGAGTTAACGAGTTGTTTTCTGGCATGAGGGGGTATTCTTGATTTTCCTGATTGAGTAATCATTTTTCTGATTATGCCGACGTTACTTGAACATAACATTCACTGCCGGTCATTCAAGGCTCAGAGGGAGCGAGACACTGCTGTGTTGACAGAAATATAAATGTTATCAGGGCTATTCGCCGTGATATTGGACTTATTGGGATGACGTCATAATTCCCTGTTATCGGCCTGATAGTTATCGTGCGATAATTATAGTTATCGGCCTGATAGTTATCGTGCGATAGTTATCGTTATCGGCCTGATAGTTATCGTGGGATAGTTATAGTTATCGGCCTGATAGTTATCGTGCGATAGTTATCGTTATCGGCCTGATAGTTATCGAGGGATAGTTATAGTTATCGGCCTGATAGTTATCGTGCGATAGTTATAGTTATCGGCCTGATAGTTATCATGCGATAGTTATCGTTATCGGCCTGATAGTTATCGTGGGATAGTTATAGTTATCGGCCTGATAGTTATCGTGCGATAGTTATCGTTATCGTGCGATAGTTATCGTTATCGGCCTGATAGTTATCGTGCTATAGTTATCGTTATCGGCCTGATAGTTATCGTGCCATAGTTATAGTTATCGGCCTGATAGTTATCGTGCAATAGTTATCGTTATCGGCCTGATAGTTATCGTGCGATAGTTATCGTTATCGGCCTGATAGTTATCGTGCGATAGTTATCGTTATCGGCCTGATAGTTATCGTGCGATAGTTATAGTTATCGGCCCGATAGTTATCGTGCGATAGTTATCGTTATCGGCCCGATAGTTATCGTGCACCTCTATTCAGTGGTTTCCAGCAGCGCCTGGTTGTGACTCGCCCTGTAAACACAGCGGCAGCTTCACGCTCCGCCGCACCAGCTCTCTGGCCTGATGGGTAATTTTCCATCAGCCGCGGGCCGAGCAGCGGGAGAAACGGGGCCAGCTATCGACCCCCCCCCCCCCCCCCCCCCCCCCCGCCCCCGGCGTGGACGTACTGTAATCTTGGTGGCGTTGTTGAGGACGCTGATCCACTCCACCAGGTCCTGCTGGTCGTTGGCCTGCAGGTAGAACTTCCTCATCCCCGCGTTGATCACTGCAGAGACCAGAGCAGAGACGTCAACAGAAACCACGTCTAAAAATACCGTCCAGGCCCTCGGAGCCAAGAGGATGTGTGTGTGTACAGCTAACATCCCATCCAGATGCAGAACACACACGCACAGGTCGGGTTATTGTCATTTTACAGTTTCCTCCCATTGAGTGACAAACAGCCACCGTTGGACGGCAGAGGAACAACAAGCAGCAAGGGACAAAGGAAAGGAAACAGGCCCAGGAGACGAGGAAAAGAGGGAGGAAGGGAGGGAGGAAGAAAGAGAGGCAGCACAGGAGGGGAAAGAGGAGGAAGGAAGCCGACGAGGAAGAGAGGAGGTTTCAGGTCCAGTTTCTGGTTCGTTTTATCAGCGCACGCTGATTTAAAGTCAATTTTTTAAGTCCATTTTTGTCATAAAAAAAAAAAAAAAAGAATCACATCTTTTTATTGTAAAATTGACCTTTAACATCCAAAATGTTTCTTCTAAAACTGAACATCTGAAATTTTGTAAAGTTGCCTAATATTTTAAGGATTTTGGACTAAAATCAAGGTTTTTTTCTTGCAACTTTGTCATAGAAAATGTAAACTTTTACAAAAATGGCAACTTTTTATTGTAACATTCAGACTATTTTTTTCCATAAAATTAAAATAAAATTTGTAAATTTATTTTAAAAGCAACAATATTGTTGTGGAAAAAAAATAAAAAAAACATAAAATTTAAAAATAAATTGTGATTTTTTTTCACTTAAAATTAAACATTTTTCGTTGCAAAATATCAACATCTGCAAAATCACAACTTTTTGACCTAAAATTGCAAATTCTGTATAATTCAAACTTATTGTCCTAAAATCAGGAATTTTTGTTGTTAAAAAGTGAAATTAAAAAAATCTTTTTTTTTTTTTTTTTTTAACAAAATCAAGACGTTTTGACAAAAAATTAGCAACTTTTTGTTGTGAAATCGCAACACTTACAAAATTGTGAGTTTTTGACATAAAATTTCATCCTGAAATAGCTTCTCAACCGTCTGGCTGATCTCAGCTCAGTCTTTAAACTCTTAACGCCAACAACGAGTAAAACGGACAGAGCAACATTTCGTCAGGCATGTTCATGTTTTAAGCGTGTTATAAGCCAAATTTGGGCAGAATTTGGCTGGTGGGCCTCAAGGTTGACACGTGTGGTAAAGAGCTGGAGAGGTAGAGGGGAAGAAAGGTAAAAAAGTAAAGAGGAGGAGAGATAAAGAGGTAGAGAGGTAAAAAGGCAAAGAGGTAAAGAGGTAAAGAAGTAGAGAGGTGGAGAGGTAAAGAGGTTCAGAGGTAAAGAGAAGGAGAGGTAGAGAGGTAAAGCAGTAAAGAGGCTTACAGGTAAAGAGGTGGAGAGGAGGAGAGAGGTAAAGAGGTAGAGTTTTAAAGAGGGTTTACAGGGTTTAGAGGTAAAGAGGTAAGGTAGAGGTTTAGAGGTAAAGAGGTTTAGAGGTAAAGAGGAGAGGTTTAGGGTAGAAAGAGGTAGAGAGGTTAGAGGTTAGAGGAGAGGTAAAGAGGTAAAGAGGTAGAGAGAGAGGTAAAGAGGTTTAGAGGTAAAGAGTAAAGAGGTTTAGAGGTAAAGAGGTAGAGAGGTAGAGGTAGAGGTAAAGAGGTTTAGAGGTAAAGAGGTTTAGAGGTAAAGAGGTAGAGAGGTAGAGAGAGAGAGGTAAAGAGAGGTTTAGAGGTAAAGAGGTTTAGAGGTAAAGAGGTAGAGAGGTAAAGAGGTAGAGAGGTAAAGGGGTTTAGAGGTAAAGAGGTAGAGAGGTAAAGAGGTAAAGAGGTAGAGAGGTAAAGAGGTTTAGAGGTAACGAGGTAGAGGTAGAGTAAAGAGGTAGAGAGGTAAAGAGGTAGAGAGGTAAAGAGAGAGGTAGAGAGGTAAAGAGGTAGAGAGGTAAAGAGAGAGGTTTAGAGGTAAAGAGGTAGAGAGGTAAAGAGTTAGAGAGGTAAAGAGGTAAAGAGGTAAGAGGTAAAGAGGTAGAGAGGTAGAGTCGAGGAGGTAAGAGTAAAGGTAGAGGTAGGGTTAGAGGTAAAGAGGTTTAGAGGTAAAGAGGTTAGAGGTAAAGGAGGAGCGGTCGAAAGAGGTTTAGAGGTCCCGCGGTTTCGCGGTCCCTAAAGCGGTTTAGAGAGGTCCCGAGGTCGCGAGGTAAAGAGGTCCCGCGGTTTAGAGGTAAAGAGGTTTAGAGGTAAAGAGGTAGAGAGGAGGAGCGGTAGAGAGGTTAGCGGTTCGCGCGGTTTAGCGGTCCCGCGGTTTTGCGGTCCGCGGTCGGTCCCGCGGTTTCGCGCGGTTTCGCGGTCGCGAGGTTTAGAGGTCGCGGTTTCGAGGTAAAGCGGTTGCGGTCCCGCGGTCCCGCGGTTAGCGGAGGTTCAGAGCGGTGGTAGCGGTCGCGCGGTCCCGAGGTCGAGGCGGTCCCGCGGTCCGCGCGGTCCCGAGCGGTTTCGCGGTCCCGCGGTTTCGCGGTCCCGCGGTTTAGCGGTAAAGAGGTTAGCGGTCAGGTCCCGCGCGCGGTTTCGCGGTCCCCGCGGTTTTCGCGGTCCCGCGCTAGAGAGGGTCAGGGTAGCGCGTCGCGCGGTTTAGAGGTCGCGCGGTTAGAGGTAAAGCGGTTTAGCGGTCCCGCGGTTTCGCGGTTAAGCGGTTGCTGTCCCGAGGTAAAGCGGTCCGCGGTTTAGCGGTCCCGCGGTTTAAAGAGTTTAGCGGTTTAAAGAGGTCGCGGTTAAAGAGCGGTAAGCGGTTTTCTCTGAGGTAAAGAGGTTTTAGAGGGTAAAGAGGTGGCGTAGAGGTAAAGCGGTTCCCCGCGGTCCCGAGGTTTCGCGGTCCGAGGTTTAGCGGTAAAGAGGTAGAGAGGTAAAGAGGTAGAGAGGTAAAGAGGTAAAGAGGTTTAGAGGTAAAGAGGTTTAGAGGTAAAGAGGGTAAAGAGAGAGTTAAAGAGGTTTAGAGAGGTAAAGCGGTTAGAGCGGTCCCGAGTAGAGAGGTAAAGAGGCGGTTAGCGGTCCCGCGGTAGAGGTTCGAGAGAGTTTCGAGGCCGGTTTTCGAGGTAAAGAGGTCGAGCGGTCCCAGAGGGTAGCGCGGTAAGAGGTAAAAGGTCCGCGGTTTCGAGGTAAGAGTCGCGGGTCCGAGGTTTAGGAGGTTTAGAGTAGCGAGGTCCAGAGGTTAGAGCGGTCCCGGCGCGGTTTCGTCCCGCGGTTTCGCGGTCCCGCAGGTAGCGGGAGGAGAGGTTCCCGCGAGGTCCCGAGGTAGAGCGGTTTAGAGGGTAAAGAGGTTTAGCGGTAAGAGGTAGAGAGGTAAGATTCCCGGTTAAAGAGGTTTAGAGGTAGAGGTTAGAGAGGTCCCGGAGAGGTAGAGAGGTTTCGAGAGGTTTTAGAGGTAAAGCGGTTTCGCGGTAAAGCGGTAGCGAGAGGTAAAGAGGTAGCGGTCCCGCGGTAGGGGTAGCGGTAGAGAGGAGGAGGAGAGGTAGAGAGGTTTAGAGGTAAAGAGGTTAAAGAGGTAAAGAAGTTTAGAGGTAAAGAGACTGAACATGAACTCACCGAAGCAAAACTCTGCCTTCGGCCTGAGTTTTGTGGCATCGCTGACCTGAACAGGAGAGAAAAGAAAAGCTTCATGGATGGAAGACAAACATGAAGGACATATTTAAGAAACAATGAAAGAACCGGGCCAGAACCAAACCTCTGGACCTCTGGACATGCAGGTCCTACTGTTCTGGATTGTGTTATTACTGAATCAATGTTGGAAGGTTCAGAACCCTGAATGGAGCAGCTCCCAGGTGGGAGGTGACCAACCTTGGAGATGTAGGTGAGTTTGAGAGATCCAACTTTCTCAGCGCCTCTCGGCAGATTCTGAAATGAAAGAGAAGACAAACCTCTTCGTTAGCTGCTTTCCTGCTTTTTTTTAGTTTTTTATTCTTGTCGTCACTTTTACGTAAGTTTCTCTTTGGGTTTTTTTGGTGTCTAAGTGCCCTTATTTTTATTTTTGTTGTTTCACACTCGGCTGCGTTGTAAATGAGGTCTCTGCCTCAATGTATCTCCAAGTTTAAATAAAGGTAATAATAACAATAATAATAATAATTGATCATTAGAAAGACCTCAAAGGGCTTTCAAAGCCTTTTCAGCTCCTCTGTGGCACAAAAAGAAAAGAAGCTTTAACATAAAAAAAAACAATCATAGTGTAAACCCGGTGTGATTTGAAAAGTGAAAAAAAAACCAAACCACATTTGGGGAATTCCCGCCCAGTGTGGGAAACCAGCAGCTGACACCAGCCGGCACGCTGTGGTTCCTGTTTGTCAGGTCCGACCTCACAGATCCGATCTGATAACTGATCACCGAGCACAAACGAAAGCAGCGCGTGACCCGACAAAAACACGCCGCTTCCTCCTGACAGTTAGAGCTTTACGTTTCTGACAGTCTGCTTCTCCATCGGGACCCTAGAATACCCAGAAATCCCACGTTCATCTGCTCAAAGAACAGCAGTGCAGCGTGGGAGCGCGATGAGCTGGCGGGAACCCCGGAGCGACACGGAACTTCCTCGTAGGGGTTCTGGCGGGAACCAGGAAGAGAGTAACGGCGAAACTCAACATGCTCCAAAACCACCGGCAAAATGTCAGATTACAGTTTGCAGCTGCGCCTGGAGGCGGAGATCTCCACTTTCAGAGGTGTGGCCTGCGGTCATAGGGGGCGGGGCCGATACGCTTTTGTGCCGATTCGATTCACCTACGATTTTTGGGTCCCGATTCGATTTACATTGCAATTCTGACTAAACAAGTATTGCATTTTGATTTTACCAAGTATTGCGATTTTTATATTTCAATTATTGCAATATAAAAATGATATAATAAATAATAATTATTATTATGATTATTATTATTATATATAATTATTAATTATTATATATAATATTATTATATTAATTACTGGGATAGAGTATTTCCACAGTATTTCCACCCGAACTCTTTACCCCACCATTAAATAAATAAAAATCGATTCTTGTACGAGAATCTATTTTTAGAAAAAAATCGCGATTAATATAAAAATCGATTTTTTTTTTTTTTTTGGCCCAGGCCTACGGTCCGATGAGACTGAAACGGAGCCATGTGGTCATAATGACCGGCGCCATGCTTGGGGGAGAAAAAGGGGGGAAGCTAGCAGAGCGCCGTCCCAACAGTAAAGCACGGCGGCGGTGGCGTCATGATGTGGAGCTGACCGGACGTCCAAGAGAAAAGTGGCCCCAGAAAACCTCCATACGAGCTCCGAAGAGGCTCAAGGACAACAAAGTGGAGGTACCAGAACAAGGAAGCTGGGCGGACGACCTGGACTCCAGCAGGTTCTGCCAGGGGGGCGGGGTTACCTGAGAGGACCGAGCCCAGGTGGAGAGCTTGATGGAACTACTCCGTTTTTTTCCGGACATTTTCCGGACTGCGCGTGTTGGGATTTGAACACCCGGTGACGTTTTTGGTCAAAAAAACAAACCCAAATGCTTCGTGTCCCGGTAGCGTGGCGGCGCCTTCGTGCCCCAGAGCTCCATCAATGTTTAAAAAGCCCGTTCCCACCACATCTTAGTCGACCCAGTTCCTCCTGCCGCCGTAACGCAGAGAAACACGACAGCGAATGTGTCACTTCCCCTCGATTAGGTAACGTTGGCTAAAAAGCGCTTTGAGGAAGCCACCAGCCTCTGATTGTACATCCATGAGCGGTTTCAGTGGGTTCCTGGTCTATTTTAGGAACCAGAGGAGGGAGGCAGCGCTGAAAAACAAACTCTGGCTGGTGTTTCTACGGGATTCCCTCTGGAGAAGAGTCAGAGCTGATCTTAATGGGCAGCAGCGCGTGATGAGGCAGCTACAGGCCTCGTCACACGTTAGAGGATTAGAGTTAGGGTTAGGGTTAGGGTTAGGGGTTAGGGGTTAGGGTTATAGGATAGGGTTAGGGTTAGGGGTTAGGGTTAGAGGTTAGAGATTGGAGGGTTAGGGTTAGAGGTTAGGGTTAGGGGTTAGGGTTATAGGATAGGGTTAGAGGTTAGAGGTTAGAGATTAGAGGGTTAGGGTTAGGGTTATAGGATAGGGTTAGAGGTTAGAGGTTAGAGATTAGAGGGTTAGAGTTAGGGTTACGGGTTAGGGGTTAGGGGTTAGGGGTTAGAGGTTAGGGATTAGGGTTGGGGTTAGGGTTAGAGGTTAGGGGTTAGGGTTAGAGGTTAGAGGATTAGAGATAGGGTTAGGGGTTTGAGATTAGGGATGGGGTTAGGGGTTGGGGTTAGGGGTTAGGGTTATAGGATAAGGTTAGAGGTTAGAGGTTAGAGATTAGAGGGTTAGGGTTAGGGTTAGAGGTTAGGGTTATAGGATAGGGTTAGAGGTTAGAGATTAGAGGGTTAGGGTTAGAGGTTAGGGTTAGAGGTTAGGGTTAGGGTTAGAGGTTAGGGTTAGGGGTTAGAGGTTAGGGTTATAGGATAGGGTTAGGGTTAGGGATTAGGGTTGCGGTAGGGTTAGGGTTAGGGGTTAGGGGTTAGAGGTTAGGGGTTAGGGTTAGAGGTTAGGGTTTAGGGTTAGAGTTAGGGGTTAGGGTTAGGGGTTAGAGATTAGGGTTAGGGGTTAGGGTTAGGGGTTAGAGATTAGGGTTAGGGGTTAGGGTTAGAGGTTAGGGTTAGAGGATAGGGCTAGGGATTAGGGTTGGGGTTGGGGTTAGGGTTAGAGATTAGGGTTAGAGGTTAGGGTTAGGGGTTAGGGTTATAGGATAGGGTTAGGGGTTGGGGTTAGGTTTAGAGGTTAAAGTTATAGGATAGGGTTAGGGATTAGGGTTGGGTTAGGGATTAGGGTTAGGGTTAGGGGTTAGGGTTAGGGGTTAGGTTTAGAGGTTAGGGTTATAGGATAGGGTTAGGGGTTAGGGGTTAGGGTTGGGGTTAGGGGTTAGGGTTAGAGGTTAGGGTTAGGGGTTTGGGCTAGAGGTTAGGGGTTAGGGTTTGTGAGGTGCTTCATGCTTGTGGTTGTTGGAGCTGTTCTGTTCTAATTAAAGCTCATTTAAACTGGCGGAAAAATGTCAGAGTATAATTAGGACCTGTATAAATGTGCTTTGGGGGGCGTATCCCTCTGAGGGAGGACCACAGATCTGAGATGACCTTAAATCACACGTGTCCAACTCCAGCACGCAGGTCAAGTTGACCTTTGACCTTCTACTTCATTGTATCTGAGAGCCTGCAGAGACATATCACGGACGTTGGACCATGACCTGAACCATGACCGTGGATCCTGAACCGGACCTGAACCCTGAACCCTGAACCCTGAACCCTGACCTGAATCCTGACCCTGGACCCTGGAATCGGTACAGTTAGTCTCGGGTCCGGTCGGTGCTCTCTGACAGGCTGGGTCCACGTTTACTCCAGAGAGGTAAAGATATTAGCGGTGGCAGCTAATGTCAGGACTCGGGGCAGTTTAATTAATTATTAATTAACGTGGCGTGTTTGTCATGAAACAATCGTGTTGCCGTAGCGTGTTATTATCGGTTTGCCCGGCAGCTGTAAAGCACAACGGATTGCCAACATGACAACGCTGGATGAGAACATATTCACCACACGTCCTGACCGGTGTAGGCTATTAGCATTAGCGGTTGCTACCAATAGCATCTGTAGCCACAAAGAAAATAACGACGTGGATTTATTGTTGTTTACATCACGTAGCCTATGTAGCAACTGAACCGGTAGAAGAAGACAACTATTAGCGTTAGCGGTTGCTACCAATAGCATCTGTAGCCACAAAGAAAATAACGACGTGGATTTATTGTCGTTTACATCACGTAGCCTATGTAGCAACTGAACCGGTAGAAGAAGACAACTTTAGGTAAGAAAATCAAGTTTTATTCAACGCTAGACAACTTTAACATGAGCAACTATGGGCTGGATTGTCTCGGTTCTATTCAGGTAACTCAGTTCGGTTCGTGGTCGGAAACTAAAGACTCGGGTCGGGTCGGTTTCGGGGCGAATTTTCACGGGTCCATTCCGGTTCGGGTCAATGAAAGTGGACCCGTGAAGACCTCTAATGCAGAGATATGACCTCCTGCTCATTTCAACAGACTTGTAGACTCACCTGAACGAACCGTGCAGCGGTGTAAAGGCAACTGCCTGCCTGAACCAGCTCACCTTATCTCTAAATGTAACCTCAGGTGGTCACACTCACCTGTGGGTTGTCCATGTACCACAGCAGGCTGCCCTCCTGGGTGTCCAGGATGAAGTACCGGCGCAGGAACCTGCCGCTGCCCTCATTCTCCTCGATGTCCAGGAAGCCACAGATGCGGTTCTGTCGGTCCACGTACGGCATCGCGACGGCGGCCGGCTCAGGCCCCGCCCCCGGGCATCACAGGAACCCTGCGGGAGGGAGGGAAGGCGGGACGGGTCGGCACAGGTTGAAGGCGCCGCGCTGAGGAATGTTCAGGAGCGAGTCAGCTTTCAACACGCGTCATCGCGAGCAGGGATTCGTTTAATTGCGGGCTGCGTCGCAGGCGCTGCTTGTTTCAAAGAGTCGAGACACGTTGCGACTCCAGAACCTCCACGCTTGAACAAACCACAAGGCTCGTAGGACTTTATACGACTAACGAGACCAGAGCACGGCAACGGCGCCTCCGAACATCTCTGAACCAACTGTCAAGCACGGCGGTGGAAGGGTCATGATCTGGGGTTGTTGGGCACCTTACAGTCACCGGAGCTACACAATGTTTGGAAAATCCATGTCAATATCGCAAAAACAAAGGGCATATCGCGATAATTATCGTGATTGGTCTATTCTTTTCCAAATGTCGTGCATTTACAGTATAAATGTCAATCATATATTTGACCAATCAGGTGAAATCTCACAGTCTGAGGCGTACATTCTAGGGCTGGGCAACGATTAAAATTTTTAATCGCGATTAATCGCACGATTTCCCTGATTAATCACGATTAATCGCATTGTTTACGAAAATCGCGTGACTTCTGGGGGCCGACCCAGAGACAGCAGCGACACCAACCAAACACAGGTCGACACCGGGTCACATGACGGGACGATGACCCGAAACACAGCAGAAAAGAGGTCAAAGTCAAAGTCCAGACCTCAACAAGTCCAACTCAGCGATCCAGGAGAGACTTGGAGCAGAGCAGGTGCTGCTCCACATGGAGAGCAGCCAGCCTGAGGTGGTCCGGGTGTCTAGTCAGGTCGCCTGGTCCGGGCGTCTGGTCCGGGTGTCTGGTCCGGGTGTCTGGTCCGGGCGTATGGTCAGGTTGTCTGGTCCGGGTGTCTGGTCAAGTCGTATGGTCCGGGCGTCTGGTCTGGTCGCCTGGTCCGGGCGTCTGGTCAGGGCGTCTGGTCCGGGTGTTTGGTCAGGTCGCCTGGTCCAGGCGTCTGGTCCGGTCGCCTGGTCCGGGCGTCTAGTCAGGTTGCCTGGTCCGGGCGTCTGGTCAGGTTGTCTGGTCCGGGCGTCTGGTCAGTTTGTCTGGTCCGGGCGTATGGTCAGGTTGTCTGGTCCGGGCGTCTGGTCCGGGCGCCTGGTCCGGGTGTCTAGTCCGGGCGTCTGGTCCGAGCGTCTGGTCGGGCGTCTAGTCAGGTTGCCTGGTCCGGGCGTCTGGTCCGGGCGTCTGGTCAGTTTGTCTGGTCCGGGCGTATGGTCAGGTCGCCTGGTCCGGGCGTCTGGTCCGGGCGTCTGGTCCGGGCGTCTGGTCCGGCTGTCTGGTCCAGTCGCCTGGTCCGGGCGTCTGGTCCGGGCGCCTGGTCCGGGTGTCTAGTCCGGGCATCTAGTCAGGGCGTCTGGTCCGGCTGTCTGGTCCAGTCCCCTGATCTGGTCGCCTGGTCCAGTCGCCTGGTCCAGTCCCCTGATCCGGGCGCCTGGTCCGGGTGTCTGGCCCGGTAGCTGGTCAGGTCGCCTGCCGGACAAACCTAACTGGGAGGGAAGCAGACCCAGGACCCGTTGGGGGGGGGGGGGGGGGGGGGGGGCGTGCTCCGTGTTCCCCCGGTGGGGGGGCAGCTGCAGGACGCTGCCGGGTCGAGGGAAGTCTGGGCCTCCCTGCTGCCCCCCCACGACCGCGAGCTAATGGGTGGAGGGACATTGAAGGTCAGCGCTCTCTTAAACTTCTGTCAAGCCTTTGAAAGTTCACCCTGTTTCCTGTTTTTATGCCGAACTAGACCTGACCCCCCCCCCACACACACACACACTCCAGCCACCGCATCGACGACGAGGCTGCAGGGTTTGAACAAAAGCTCAAAGCGAAACAGCGATCCGTGGTTCAGATCAGGCTGAATGTGCCGCTAGAAGGTGAGCAGCTGTTTCTGCAGCTTCTCTTTCCTCTCAGTCAGAGCTGATATTAGAGCGTCCAGGTATAGAAGCTCCAGGTATAGAAGCTCCAGGTATAGAAGCACACCTGTAGAGCATCAGCTCTCACTTTCAGGTCTTTTTATAAACCTGCGCCCTGAAGAAAAAAAAAAAGAGAACTTCTTGACATGTAGCCAAACCTGGCGTCAGACGACATCTTCAAAATGAAAACTGATTGTGGTTTCCCTCCAGGTCGCGGTGGGGAGAGACGAAAGCGTCCCAGTTCAAGGAGCCGGAGCCACGCCTACCCACAATCCACTGTTTTCAGACGTCATCACCATGATTTAAACAGTCACGTAGCTTCTCTGCTGACGGCAGACGAGTCCGACTGCATTTCACACCTCGATATAAAACCGACCGCTAGAGGCTGCGGTTCCTCCACCGACCACTAGAGGCTGGGTTCAAGTAGAGGCTGGTGTTCCTCCACGGACCGAGGCTGCTGCCTAGAGGCTGCGGTTCCTCTACCGACCACTAGAGGCTGCTTCCTACCGACGAGGCTGCAGTTCCTACCGACCACTAGAGGCTTCCTACCGACCACTAGAGGCTAGTTCCACTAAAGGCTGCAGTTCTCTACCGACCACTAGAGGCTGCAGTTCCTCTACTGACCGAGGAGTTCTGACCGTTCCCTCTACCGACCACTAGAGGCTGCAGTTCCTCTACCGACCACTCTAGAGCAGCTGCAGTTCCTCTACGACCACTAGAGTGCATTCCTCTACCGACCACTAGGACTGCAGTTCCTCTACTGACCACTAGAGGCTGCAGTTCCTCTACCGACCACTAGAGGCTGCAGTTAGAGGCTAGTTCCTCTACCGACCGCTAGAGGCTGACCACTAGAGGCTGCAGTTCCTCTACTACCGACCACTAGAGGCTGCAGTTCTTCTACTGACCACTAGAGGCTGCAGTTTCCTCTACCGACTCTACCGACCACTAGAGGCTGCGGTTCCTCTACCGACCACTAAAGGCTGCAGTTCTTCTACTGACCACTAGAGGCTGCAGTTTCTCTACCGACCACTAGAGGCTGCGGCTCCTCTACCGACCGCTAGAGGCTGCGGTTCCTCCACCGACCACTAAAGGCTGCAGTTCTTCTACTGACCACTAGAGGCTGCAGTTCCTCCACCGACCACTAGAGGCTGCAGTTTCTCTACTGACCACTAGAGGCTGCAGTTCCTCTACCAACCACTAGAGGCTGCGGTTCCTCCACCGACCACTAGAGGCTGCAGTTCCTGTTAAACTGTTCAACTTCTTGGCAGAAACAAACTCATTTACAGCCTGGAACGAAAGCTCGTCCTCGTCTCCACTGACAGATTTTTCCCGCCCTCAGCAACCGTATGGTGGCGGCTCTCGTTTCAGAGGTCGAGCCGGGTCAGTTTCTGCCCAGATTGGTGTCACACAGATGCAGCTGTGTACACAGCAGCTGGTTCAGGGGGGCGGAGTCAGCCCCCTCCCTCCCCCACTGGGTCCGCAGGCTCCTGAGCTTAGATTGAGTTATAAAGAAGAGGAGGCTGGGAAACTGCACCTACAGCGGCCCTGTGATGTCACAGCACGCCGCAAACCTGGACGGCTCAACGGGCGAGCCTTTTCAGACATCAGCCGCCCCCAGAAAACTTGAGTTTTAGAGTCGCTCGTGGCATGAAACACGCAAATCAAAGCCCTTAAACTCATAAAAGGTGTTTTACCTGACTCTCCTGAAGTGGAACCGCCTCCAGGTGTTGAACTTAACTAGTTCATTTTAATTTCTATGAACTTAACTAGTTCATGTAGAAAGTGAACAACTCTGCGGACGCACCAGGACAGGACGGACTCTCCAGATCTAAGGTTCCCAACACAGGGGCCCCCCCCCAAACAGAGCCCCGCTGGGCCCCTGAAAAAGCCAGGAGCAGCCCTGTGTAAATTAAATTATCTTTTTTTCCCTTTTATTTTAAACCAAACAAAGACAGCTGATTTTGAATGTGACACTTTAAAGTGAGCAGACACATTTTTAGACATTTATCCTTAAAAAGTGACGTGGATTTGTTTTTAAATAAACGCTTATAAGCAGTCGTTAGAAATGAATGAATGATCTGGAAACATCTGGAGCAGCTGTGAAACTCCACGGACCCAGGAGACCAGCGGTTCTGACGGCGCTCATCTTCACGTCCACGGACGCCGCCGGTTCCGCGCGAATCACGCCGGATCAGAACACCTCCGGTTTCATCCTCGAACCCAGAATTCACGGGGGTAAATAAACGCGGTTCGGTGTCACGGGCCCGGAGACGGTCCCCGGTTTCCTCTCCCGCCCCCATCAGCCGTCACGTCGGATCTCCGCGGACTCCGGGACTACTTTCCTCCCCCCCCCCCCCCCCCCCCTCCCCCCTCAGCGGGCGGACGGAGCGAACCGGCGCGGGCCGGGAGAAGCGGCGGAACGCGGGTCTACTTACACAGTTCGGCTCAGTCCGAGTCCAGTCAGTGTGGCGGGCAGCTGTCCGGGACCAGCACCGCCAAGCCACTGCTCCCGAACACGCCCCGCTTCCGGTTTGGCCGTCCAGAGTAAAAGCACCGCTGCTTCCGCGACGACTTCAAAGTAAAATACCGTCGTGTTGCGTTTGAGGGCAACTCGGAAATCTGAAACTTTACTGCGGGATCGATAAAAGTCAGCGATTTTACAACAGTTTAGTCATGACGTCGTAAAATTCATTTTTTAAAATGAAAAAAAAAATGATGATTTTAGGACAAACGTTTGTAAGTGCAATAAATTTATGACAAAGTCGCCATTTTGTGTAAAAAAAAATGTGATTCTGGAAAAAAAAATTTTATTTATAAGAAACTGTAATTTTAAATTAAAAAGTAGCAATTTCCTGTCAGAGAATGAGATTTAATGACAGAAATTCACTTTTTAACAATAAAAAAGTCTTGATTTTTAGGAAAAAATGTTGAAATTATACAAAAATTTTCAATTTTCCCAGAAAGTTATAATTTTAAGTCAAAAAGTTTTTGTACCATCTCTGAGAAAACCAAGGATTTATCCGCAAAGATTCCCTCAGAAGTGAACGGCAGAGTGGAAATAAAACACGGAGACACAGCAGCTGGGTAGCAGCAGGGTGGTAGCAGCTGGTGGTAGAGCTAGCAGCTGGGTAGCAGCAGTAGGGGTAGCAGCGGTAGAGCAGTGGGTAGCAGCAGGGTAGCAGCTGGGTAGCAGCGGTAGCAGCTCAGCTGGGTAGCAGTGGTAGCAGCTGGGTAGCAGCGGTGGTAGCAGCTGGAGCAGCTGGTTAGCAGTGGTAGCAGCTGGTAGCAGGGTAGCGGTTGGGGGTAGGTTAGCAGCTGGTAGAAGCGGTAGCAGTGGGGCTGGTAGTAGCAGTGGTAGCAGCTAGCAGCAGGTAGCTTGGTAGCAGCGGTAGGTAGCAGGGGTAGAGCAGCTGGTAGCAGCTGGGTAGCAGCGGTAGCAGCTGGGTAGCAGCGGGTAGCAGCTGTAGCAGCTTTGAGCAGCTAGCAGCGGTGGTAGCAGCGGTAGCAGCTTGGTAGCAGTTGGGTAGCAGCGAGAGGTAGCAGCTGGGTAGCAAGTGGTAGCAGCGGTAGCAGCGGGGTAGCAGCTGGCAAGCAGCAGGGGTAGCAGCTGGGTAGCAGCAGCGGTAGCAGCTGGTGGTTTAGCAAGCTGGTAGCAGCGGTTTAGCCAGCTGCAGCTGGTACAGCTAGCAGCTGGGTAGCAGCAGCGGGTGCAGGGTAGCAGGGTAGCAGCTGGTAGCAGCTGTGGTAAGCAGCTGGGTAGAGCGGTAGCAGACTGGTAGCAGCTGGGTAGCAGCGCGGTAGCAGGGTAGGGGTGGGTAGCAGCTGGGTAGCAGCTGGGTAGCAGCTAGCAGTGGCTGTAGCAGCGTAGCAGCGGGGTAGCAGCAGCAGCTGGGTAGCAGCTTGGTAGCAGCTGGTAGCAGCGGTAGCAGCGGTAGCAGCTGGGTAGCAGCTGGGTAGCAGTGGTAGCAGCTGGGTAGCAGCTGGGTAGCAGCGGTAGCAGCGGTAGCAGCTGGGTAGCAGCTTGGTAGCCGCTGGGTTGCAGCGGTAGCAGCGGTAGCAGCTGGGTAGCAGCTGGATAGCAGCTGGGTAGCAGTGGTAGCAGCTGGGTAGCAGCTGGGTAGCAACGGTAGCAGCTGGGTAGCAGCTTGGTAGCAGCGGTAGCAGCTTGGTAGCAGCTTGGTAGCAGCAGTAGCAGCAGTAGCAGCTTGGTAGCAGCGGTAGCAGCTGGGTAGCAGTGGTAGCAGCGGTAGTAGCAGGGTAGCAGCGGTAGCAGCTGGATAGCAGCGGTAGCAGCTGGGTAGCAGTGGTAGCAGCAGTAGCAGCTGGGTAGCAGCTGGGTAGCAGCGGGTAGGTAGCAGCAGGGGTAGCAGCTGGGTAGCAGCGGGTAGCAGCTGGGTAGCAGCTGGGTAGCAGCGGGTAGCAGCGTGGGTAGCAGCTGGTAGCAGCTAGTAACAGCTGGGTAGCAGCGGTAGCAGCTAGAGCGGGTAGCAGTTAGCAGTAGGGTGGGTAGCTGGGTTACAGCTGGTAGCAGCGGTAGCAGCTGGGTAGCAGCTTGAGCAGCTGCAGATAGCAGCTGGGTGGGTGAGCAGCTGGGTAGCAGCTGTTGCAGCTGGTAGCAGTTGGGTAGCAGCGGGGTTAGCAGCTGGGTAGCAGTGGGTAGCGCTGGGTAGGGTTGGTAGCAGCTGGGCGCAGATGAGCAGATGGTAGCAGCGGTGGTGTAGCAAGGTAGCAGCGGGTAGCAGCCGTGCAGCTGTGGTAGCAGTGGGGTAGCAGCGGTGTAGCAGCTGGGTAGCAGCTGGTAGCAGTGGGTAGCAGCTTGGTAGCAGCGTAGCAGCTGATAGTAGCAGCTGGGTAGAAGCTTGGTAGCAGCGGTAGGTAGCAGCGGGGGGGGGTAGCAGCGGGGGGTAGCAGCAGCTGGTAGCAGCGGGGTAGCAGCTGGTAGCAGCAAGTAGCAGCTGGGTAGAGCGGTAGCAGCTGGGTAGCAGCTGGGTAGCAGCTGGGTAGAGAGCAGCGGGTAGCAGCAGTAGCAGTAGTAAAGGTAGGCGGTAGCAGCTGGGCGCAGCAGGGTAGCAGCGGGTTAGCGCGGGTAGCAGCTGGGTAGCAGCGGGTGGATAGCAGCTGGGTAGCAAGGGGTAGCATGGGGGTAAAGCAGGGGTAGCAGCTGGTAGCAGCTGGGTAGCAGCTGGTGGTAGCAGCAGCGGGTGGTAGCAGCTGGTAGCAGCGGTAGCAGCGGTAGCAGCGGTAGCAGCAGCGGTAGCAGGTTGGTAGCAGCTGGGTAGCAGAGGGTGGGGTAGCAGCGGTAGCAGTTGAGCTAGCAGCTTGGTAGCAGCTGGGTAGCAGCGGTAGCAGCTGGGTAGCAGCTGGGGTAGCAGCTGGGTAGCAGCAGCAGTGGGTAGCAGCGGGTAGCAGGGGTAGCAGCTTAGGGTAGCAGCTGGGTAGCTGGGTAGCAGCTTGGTAGCAGTGGTAGCAGCTGGGTAGCAGCGCAGCAGTAGCTTAGCAGCTGGGTAGCAGCTGGAGCAGCGGTAGCAGCTGGTAGCAGCGGGTAGCAGCAGATGGGTAGCAGCGGTATAGCAGCTGGGTAGAGCAGCAGCTGGGTAGCAGCTGGGTAGTAGCAGCTGGGGAGCAGCGGGTGGGTGGGTAGCAGCTGGGTAGCAGCGGTAGCAGCGGGTAGCAGTGGGTAGAGCAGCGTGGAGCAGCTGGGTAGCAGCTGGGTAGCAGCTGGGGAGCAGCGGGTAGCAGCTGGGTAGCAGCTTAGGTAGCAGCTGGGTAGCAGCTGGTAGCAGCTGGGGTAGCAGCTGGGGTAGCAGCGGGGTAGCAGGGGTAGCAGCTGGGTAGCAGCGGTAGCAGCTGGGTAGCAGCTGTGTAGCAGCTTGGTGCAGCGGGTAGCAGCGGAGGTAGCAGCTTGGTAGCAGCTAGCGCTGGGTAGCAGCGGTTAGCCAGCAGTGGGTAGCAGCTGGGTAGCAGCAGCTGGGTAGCAGCGGTAGCTGGGTAGCAGCTGGTAGCAGCTGGGTAGCAGCTTGGTAGCAGCTTGGTAGCAGCTAGTAACAGCTGGGTAGCAGCTGGGTAGCAGCTGGGTAGCAGCTTGGTAGCAGCGGTAGCAGCTGGGTAGCAGCGGTAGCAGCAGCGGTAGCAGCTGCGTAGCAGCTGGATAGCAGCTGGGTAGCAGCAGTAGCAGCGGTAGCAGCAGTAGCAGCAGTAGGACAGTGACCCTGAACGTGGAGGTAAATCCATCACAGAACCGGACCTGAACACCATGGAGATGTTCTGGAACGAGCTCCAGAAAGGTTCATGTTTAACGGGTGTGTTCAGCACCGGTTCACATACTTTTATTTGCCCCTGTAGGAAAAAACGGACTAAATAGAAATCTGCACGGCTCAGAAAATATTCTGTGGTGATTTTGGTGATCAGCGCTGCTGCACACAAACACTCGGGCGCTTCAGGCCAGTTACGACCGGTGGGAAGTCCCTTTAGTTTAGAAACGTTAAACCAGCTGTTTCCTTCTCTGCATTTTTCTAATTAATCAGGTGTGTGTTGTTTGACGTGGCCTGAGGCCGTTTCAGTGCGGCGGTATTTCCTCGTGGCGCTGACGCTCTTCATGTTGATGGCGATGAGGAAGAAAACAAACAGGACGTAGCAGGATGAACAGACGGGCTGCGTTCACAGGCAGCGGTTCTGTTCGGTTCTGTTCGATTCTGTTCGTCTCCGCTGATTCAGCTGTTCAGTTTCAGGTACAACGTCACAGTTCTGCCAAATCTGAGGTTTCACAACAAAGTTTAGCTTTTACATCAAAAAGATTCTGCTGGTGCTGTCCGGTCAAAGTCCGGTCCAGAAGACCATCTCTCTGATGGGCTGCCAACCATAGACTGTAGAAGAAGAACTGGACAGACCCTCCATGACATCATCGTTTTCCTCATATTGTGTGGCTCCATGTTGGAAAACGGTGGAAGGAGCAGAGCTGTGATTGGCTGGAGGTCATCAGCTGGTGTTTGACCCCGGTGGTTAGTAGAAGAACTGTAACCGCTAACCGCTAACCTGTAACTGCTTTCATGGCGGATTCAACCCAGAAGTTACAGCAGCAGAAGACCACACCGCTGTCAATCATGTCAACGAAGAACGAGAAACTGAGGCCACGATTCACAGAAGAGGACAAAAGTGCACTTTAATTCACTTCTTCAACCACCGTTTCCACGTTCTGACTGTCTTTCATTTATCAAAGGGTCCAGACTTAAGATTCGTTCTTCTCTTCCGGTAAATTAGCTCTACGTCTTCTGCTCTGTGATTGGCTGGACGCTGCTGTCACTCACAAATAAAACCGTAGTTTGCGTCAACAGCCAGACCCTTAGCAAAAAGAAGTTTATTCAAGTGTACTATGACTATACTTATTTTTTTACTAAAAATGAGGAAGTATACTTGAAGGTGACTTTTTATAAACTATATTTTATTCACCTACTTAATAGTATAGTGAAGTATTCTTGGCTTACACTTAAAAGTATAAACAAAAGTCTAAGACTAAGTACATTAATACTAAGACTTACACTTTTACTTATTCTAACTTATACTTTAGAATACTTTTTACATCTTTCTGCCACAAAGTAATAATACTTAGGATATTTTGTTCCAGGTGCACAAGGCCAAATCATTAACTCATGCTTAAAATGTAATGTATTTATGAATATGATATGATGCTAGAGTTTAAAACTTTTACAGTATTAGTATGTGTGTTGAATTGCATTTTTTTTGACTTTTGACAGTCAATGTGCAGTTTTTTTCTCTATCCAGTTAGTACTTTTTCCTTTCATTTTTTCAGATTTTCATACGTCTTTGTTTTTGAAATGTTCCAAATATCTGAAAATATATTCAACGTGTTTTCAATATTCTATCTTGTGAGTGATTTTTTTTAAATGCATCACACTCTTGTGTACATACAGTAAGAGTAAACTTTAAGGAATATATTTCCAGTGTATAAATAGTCAGCTACAAGTAATATGTCAAGCATACTTAAAGTATACAATAATAAACTGAAAATAGGGACTCAAAGTATATAGCAAGTACAATGGCAGTATAATAAGTGTACTTGTGTATACTTTAATACAAGAAGGATATACCAAGTTTGATAAAGTGAATACTTTTATAAACTTAAAATGTTCCAATTTAGTCCGAAAAATTATAAAATCGGTATACTTTCCAGTACACTAAAAGTATATGGTCTGTAGTATACTTGCTATACTTGTACTTATACTCAAGTATACTTTTAAAAAATGTACTTAAGTATACTACTTTTACTGCTAAGGGGACACAAACGTCCTGGATGGATCAGGCAGCAGTTGTGTGAACAGTCTGACATCTAGTGGTGGAACATGAGAATTACAGCCCAGGAGGTCATAAAAGTCCAGCAGATAAAAGATGATTTCAGGCAGTGGAAAAAAAAGAGGGCTGGATTTCTATTTATGGACCTTGAAGATGAGAAGGACGTATTAAAGGACCAACGGTCCAATTTCAGATTCAGAGGTCGGATGTGTTGTTGTCCTGCAAAACCAAACTTTCTACTGCTGGAAAGAAAAAAGTGTCAATGGATCAATCATGGATTAATCATTGATCATGGACGGCTTTGAATCAGAACAGGATGTGCTCTTGAAGCCAACCTACATAAAGATAATGTTAATATTCAACACTAGAGGCTGCAGTTCCTCTATTGACCACTAGAGGCTGCAGTTCCTCTACCGACCACTAGAGGCTGCAGTTCCTCTACTGACCACTAGAGCTGCCAGTTCCTCTACCGACCACTAGAGGCTGCAGTTCCTCTACTCTACTGACCACTAGAGGCTGCAGTTCCTCTACTAGAGGGCTGCAGTTCCCACTAGAGGCTGCACCTCTACTGACCACTAGAGAGAATGAGTTCCTCTACTGACCGCTAGAGGCTGCAGTTCCTCTACTGACCGCTAGAGGCTGCAGTTCCTACTAACCGCTGCAGTTCCTCTCTACCAACCACTAGAGGCTGCAGTTCCTCTACTGACCACTAGAGGCTGCAGTTCCTCTACCGACCACTAGAGGCTGCAGTTCCTCTTAGAGGCTGACCACTAGAGGCTGCAGTCCTCTACCACTAGAGGTCCCTCTACCGACCGCTAGAGGCTGCAGTTCCTCTACCGACCACTAGAGGCTGCAGTTCCTCTTCTGACCACTAGAGGCTGCAGTTCCTCTACTGACCACTAGAGAAGCAGTTCCTCTACTGACCACTAGAGACTGCAGTTCCTACTGACCACTAGAGACTGCAGTTCCTCTACCAACCACTAGAGGCTGCAGTTCCTCTACTGACCGCTAGAGAGGCTGCAGTTCCTCTACCGACCACTAGAGGCTGCAGTTCCTCTACCGACCACTGAGGCTGCAGTTCCTCTACTAGACCACTAGAGGCTGCAGTTCCTCTACCGACCACTAGAGGCTGCAGTTCCTCTACCGACCAACTAGAGGTGCAGTTCCTCTACTGACCACTAGAGGTGCAGTTCCTCTACCGACCACTAGAGGCTGCAGTTCCTCTACTGACCACTAGAGACTGCACTAGTTCCTCTACCTAGAGACTGCAGTTCCTGACCACTAGAGGCTGCAGTTCCTCTTCTGACCACTGCGACCACTAGAGGAGCAGTTCCTCTACCGACCACTAAGGAGCAGTTCTCTCTGACCACTGGAGACTGGCTGCAGTTCCTCTTCCGACCACTAGAGGCTGCAGTTCTCTACCACTAGACCACTAGAGCTGCAGTTCCTCTACCGACCTAGAGGCTGCAGTTCCTCGACCTAGAGGCTGCAGTTCCTCTTGACCACTAGAGGCTGCAGTTCCTCTTCTGACCACTAGAGGCTGCAGTTCCTCTACCACTAGACCGCCTAGAGAGGGCTTGCTTAGAGGCTGCAGTTCCTCTACCCACTAGAGGCAGTTCCTCTACCGACCTAGAGGCTGCAGTTCCTCTTCTGACCACTTAGAGGCTGCAGTTCCTCTACAGACCACTAGAGGCTCGGTTCCTCTACCGACCACTAGAGGCTGCAGTTCCTCTTCTGACCACTAGAGGCTGCAGTTCCTCTTGCTGACCTACTAGAGGCTGCAGTTCCTCTTCTGACCACTAGAGACTGCAGTTTCCTCTACCGACACTAGAGGCTGCAGTTCCTCTTCTGACCACTGCTAGAGGCTGCAGTTCCTTAGAGGCCGACCACTAGAGGCTGCAGTTCCTCTACGAGGCTGCAGTTCCTCTACCGACCACTAGAGGCTGCAGTTCCTCTTCTGACCACTAGAGGCTTCTCTAGACCACTAGAGGCTGCAGACCGACTAGAGGCTGCAGTTCCTCTACCGACCACTAGAGGCTGCAGACCACTAGAGAGGCTGCAGTTCCTCTACCGACCACTAGAGGCTGCAGTTCCTCTAGACCACTAGAGGCGCAGTTCCTCTACCGACTGCACTAGAGGCTGCAGTTCCTCTACCGACCACTGACCACTAGAGGCTGCAGTTCCTCTACCGACCACTAGAGGCTGCAGTTCCTCTACCGACCACTAGAGGCTGCAGTTCCTCTACCGACCACTAGAGGCTGCAGTTCCTCTCTGACCACTAGAGGCTGCAGTTTCCTCTATGACCCTACTAGAGGCCTGCAGTTCCTCTACCGACCACTAGAGGCTGCAGTTCCTCTACTGACCACTAGAGGCTGCAGTTCCTCTACTGACCACTAGAGGCTGCAGTTCCTCTACCGACCGCTAGAGGCTGCAGTTCCTCTACTGACCACTAGAGGCTGCAGTTCCTCTACCGACCACTAGAGACTGCACTTCTCCATTGACCTCAGTTCTTATAGACTGAATTCACAACCATGACAACTGAATTTTTCTGAACCACATCAGGTGTCGTTATATTCAGTTTTATACTCACCTTTAATCCAGCTGGTCCCCACGTCAACATGCCGGATGGGGTGTGAGTGGGGGGGCAAAAGCGTTTCTGACTATACAAATGCACGGAGCCCCCACAAGTTTGTGAGTAGAAAAAGTTACCGTTTCTGAGAGAACATTATTTAACAACGCTCCACCACAAATCAAAGTTCAAACTTGAATTTAAACTTTGATTTGTGGATTCTGCTCACCACCACATTACCACAAATCATCTCAAAGTCTTTGATCCCCCCCACTATGATGTCATATCCAGCAGTAGTAGGAGGAGGGATTCCCTCTCTTTCACTCTTCCTGATGCTTTTCTCTGGACGTCTGCTTTTTATTTTATCTAAAAGACATATTGCTTTGAGTTTTCTGCCCACTACCTTTTTGTTCTTGCTCCCAGTTTTGGTCACGTCTTATTAGACGTGTTTTCCCTCCTGAAGGAGTTAGATTAATGAGCGTCGTGAATCTTTTCAAACCTCCGGCCTGAATGAGGAACAAGCAGAGGCCTCTGTCCTCTCTGAACTTTGTCTCCCGAGAGCTGATTGTTGAGAAAAGTCATGCGGCTTCCCCCCCCCCGACTCGGTCTTTGCCAGGGTTGATCCTGCTATCTGCTGAATGTCAAAGGCCTAATTGTGTTTCCAGCCGTCTGCGCCAGCGCCGCTGCCAGCTCATTCTTCAGAGCGGCGTGAGGCCTGAGCGCTGGAGGTGCCACCGCCAAGACCTCTGCCAGGTTCTCAACAACCAGCTCCTGCTCACTGAGCCTTTCTGGCATCCTGGTTAAAAACTCAGATCTGCTCTTTATTGTCAGGATATCGAACCCCCGCCCCTCCCAGCTCACGGTAGAGCGACGTGGGCCCGACGGCTGCCAGGACGGCTGATGCTGCCACCGGGGATGCCAGGCTCAGGGCTGTGGACCAGCGTTTGAGGTTTGAATGGGCGAGGCTTGATGCCAGGATGACCCGACTGCCCCGAAGGAACAGACAGCCGTGGCAGGGGGCATGTCAACAGGTTTGAGGTACGGCAAGCCCCCAGGGACATAAAATGTCACTTTAACGACATGTTTGTAATAGGATCATATTTAGATTTCAAAATCGGCAGCACGAACGAACACAAATGATGCTTATTTATTTATTTTTCTCCTGAAAGAAGTCGATTTAGTTGCAGTTCCCTGACTGACCACTAGGAGCTGGTTCCACAGCAGAGCAAACCTATTAAAATGACTGACCCTGCAGCAAAAATAAACAGCCTGTTACAAAATCTGGGATTTTTTTCTGCCTCATCAGGTCAAATTGCATCAAGCTACAACGTATTTTTAATCAGGGATGGTTTTGAGGTGATGATGGACCGCAGGTGGATCATTTCAGGTCTCTGATTCCCGGCCAGTGATTGGCTGACCGGCCATGGTCCCGCCCAAGGTATTTATCGTTAACGGAAAACGAACGAAATAAAAAACTAGAATTGAAAAAACATTTTCGTTAACTGAAATAAAATAAAAACGAGAGTTTAAAAAAAACGATAACTGAATGAAACTGTATTATGTGTTTAATAAAACAAACTAAAATTAACTATAATAATGTCAAGAACGTCCTTTGTTTTGTTGTAATT
Organism: Hirundichthys speculiger; assembly: GCA_018398805.1. Classification (NCBI taxonomy): domain Eukaryota; kingdom Metazoa; phylum Chordata; class Actinopteri; order Beloniformes; family Exocoetidae; genus Hirundichthys; species Hirundichthys speculiger. The sequence continues at coordinate 165,866 of JAGFBZ010001925.1, forward strand.
TTTTTTCTCATAAACGTATGAAATCTATTAACTTCGCTCCGCCGTACAACAACAACCGCAAAAAAAAAAAAAGTGATCATCAGTGATGGCTGCGGCTAAAGTTGGTAGAAAGCGTCTCAGTCCTATTTGGGATTTCTTTGACTATGACTGTGTTAACGATAAAAATAAGTGTCTTGTTGTAGAAGCAGGTGATACAATGTGTGGAATACTAACCAAGACTAGCTGGATAAGCTAGCCTAAGCTAGCCCCCTGGAAAGAAGGCTAACCAAGACTAGCTAGGATAAGCTAGCTAAGCTAAGCTAGAGCTAGCCTAGCCCTGGAAAGAAGGCTAACCAAGACTAGCTGGATAAGCTAGCCTAAGCTAGCCCCCTGGAAAGAAGGCTAACCAAGACTAGCTGGATAAGCTAGCCTAAAGCTAGCCCTAGCCCCTGGAAAGAAGGCTAACCAAGACTAGCTGGATAAGCTAGCCTAAAGCTAGCCCCCTGGAAAGAAGGCTAACCAAGACTAGCTGGATAAGCTAGCCTAAGCTAGCCCCCTGGAAAAGAAGGCTAACCCTAAGACTAGAAGGCTGGATAAGCTAGCCTAAGCTAGCTAGCCCCTGGAAAGAGAAGCTACAGCTGCAGGCCAGTCAGCGTTGGGAAGTGTGACAGTGGGGGGTCAACTGTCAACTATAATGGACTGTAATGGACTGAAACTAATAAAAACTAAATTAAAACTAAGTATTTTAAAACAAAACGAATGAAAAACTAGCAAAGCTCTAAAAATGAATTAAAACAAACTGAATTTGGAAAAACTAAACTAAAAAATAAATAAAAACTAAAACTAATGGAAAAACTAGAGCGCTGCAGGTCCTCGTTTCGGCTCTGGCAGCTCTTCAGACGCTTGGACAGACTTGATGGGTGACATCACAGAGGGTTTGTCCAGTTCTTCTTATGAAGCCTGTGAGGTGACGCTGACGTATCTACTGTTCAGTTCCTGCTCGGTCACCCAGCGGTTTCCCTTCTGTCCTTCCTGTCTTGGGTCTCCTGGTCTCCTCTGCCATGACGTCCGCTGAGACGGTCCAAGGCTGCTGTCGGGACAGGAAACTGCACGAGCCACATGACATTTCCAAAAAACCTTTAAAATACGGTGATGCTGTTTCTTCATCCTGCCTCGGTGATAAAGCGGCGCAGATATGAGATCCGCAGAAAAACTGTGGCAGAAATGTTTCTGAGAAATACTGAAATCAGTCTGAGGGTGAACGCAAACAGTAAATGAGAAGCACGTAATCCAGACGTTTCCCAGAAATCATTCCTTTATTTACCTCAAATATTTACTGTGTTGGAGGACGTTAAGCTAACCTGTGGAGCTAACGGCTGCTTGGACCTCCTTCTGAGTCTCTGGAGCTCTGGACCGTCCCTCTCCACAGCTGTGCTCTACGATGGCGACTGGCGAAGCAAACCCAAATCATGGTGCTCCCTCTGCCATGCTTCACTGATAATGTTTTGATGCTGTCGTTTTTGTGCCAAAAAGGGTGCTTAATGATCTCCCCTCAAAAAAATTAAACTTCTGAAACAAAACAAAATATTCAGAAGTTAAAGACACCAGGCTTCACAGGAAAATCCTCCTTTCAGCTTCAGATCTTTGATCTGAGAGACGACTGGACTGAAGGAGCGCTGACGTGAAAGAAACTAAATCTTTGCAGAAACTGCTCTTCTCTCCCGAAAAAGCTGATGAGGACTGAAAAAGATGGAGGTAAAGTTTTTCTAACGAAAAGGAGTCATTTAAACAGGACACAGTGACATGTATTCTGGTGTTTCTTGAGGATATAATGAGCTTCCTTGTTAGTATATAAGACCAGTGACAGGACGGTATGTGGTCTGTATTGTAGTCGAAGCATCTTTTGCCTTTTTCCTGAACAATATTGGACCCATACCTGCGGTTCCTGATGAACGCAGTCAAAGAAGTGCTGCAGTTTTTTGCAGATTAAATCCAAACAGGAGCCCACATGCAGAAAGTGTATACAGTAAACCCTCATTATTCAAATATAATCAAATCAAACTTGATTTATAGAGCACTTGTCATACATATAAAATGCAGCACAAAGCACACACACGCACCCTCACAGCACAAAATAAAAAGTTAAAGTGATTGGGGGGGTTACGTTCCTTCCTCCCACCGTAAATCCCAAAAATCTGCAAATTATTGATGCAGTTTTAAAAGGCCTATGTATGATATTATATACGTTAAAATATGTTTCCAAAACACATTCTAAAGATATTCTTACTCATTAATACAATAATAACAATAATAATGTAGTAGTAGTAATGATAAATTAAAAAAAATTTTAATTTGTAATGTGATAATATTATTATTATTATTATTATATATAATAATAATAATAATAATATACATAATAATATAATACTAATAATAATAATATATATAACTACAATAATACTAATAAGGCTGGATGTGAGTGGTTTTCTACTAAAAAATGGCCTAAGAAATTAATGAAATTGCCGGGAAAAAAAAAAACGGCTTTTTTTATGACAACAATCAATTAAATCGAATAAAATATGTCCATCATTTCAAATTATGTATGTAATATATATATATATATATATATATATATATATATATATATATATATATATATATATATATATATATAATATATATATATATATATATATATATATATATATATATATGTGTGGTGTGATTAAAAACGTGATTAAAAATTACACGTTGTAAAAAATGTTTTTTTTTCGAGTTCAATGAGTGTACGTGAATGCAGCATTCGCAAAGACAAGATAAATGAAACGTAACGTAAAGATCTACATGTTATATATAGACATTTCCGGTTCCTTTAACAAAATAAAATCATGTTTAAAGCCATTTCGACAAAAGTTTTGTAAGATTATCGTACCACGGGACGTTGAGAAGCGTCTCCTTTTAGGTTATGTGTTAGATACATATTTAAAATCTGTTCTTATGAGTAAATGTTGCAATATTCTTGAATGCCACGTGAATTTGTTTTAATCTCTGTACATCCGCCAGTGTATTTATTTTGAAGGGGAAATCTCCCTCTTCCGGTCTGACCCTGCTCTGTTTTCCGCTTGACGCTTTCGGAGAGTCCAATGGAGGAGACAATCGAGTCCGATTTAGCTTGAAAAACGGAGCCGATTTTTCCCGATGCGCTTCTAACCTGCGTGTTTTCTCCGCCGGCCGGATCCGCCGCCCTCGTCGTCGAGCTTCAGACTCGCTGATCGGCGGCCATCGGCGTCTCTTCGGCCTTGTTTATAATCAGGGAAACAGGCCCGGCGGTCTCTGCGCGACTTCAGCGGCCGCTTCGGCTCCGGAGGGGGACGCTTGTGTTGTTTTTTTTGTTTTAATTTTATTTTGTTTTTTTCCGGATTGGCCCTTTAGCTCACCAAGTAAGTGGACCTGCTGATCGTATTTGATGTGGCGTTAGAAAGCGGTCTGCGTGCGGAGGCTTTCCTGTTGTGAAGCTGTGAGGTTTAGTTTTGTAGTTATTGTTAGCCGTTAGCATTGGACTAGCCGGTTAGAGTGACGCTTCTGACGGATATTAGACGTTAGAAACTCATAATAAGTCACAAACACCCAGATATATCATTGTAGGGGCAATGATGCCTGGTTTACCTTACCTCCATTAGTAGTTTTATGGTGCTTTTGTACCCTGTTAAAGTCAAAATCCTACAATGTAGCATTATTAGCATCGTTAGCTCAGCGGTGCGCTACTATTAGCCTTGTTTGTCAAACCAGCTGGTTCTTTTGCTCTGGGTTTTGTTCTTCTACACAGGCCTGATTTACAGTAAATCAGTTTTGTAAGGACAGATGATGTTTTTTTTGTGAAGTTGAACAACTGCTGAGGCCAATCTCAGATGGATCAGTTATTATAATTCAGGATTTTTGCAGATTTTTATCATGTCATTGAGCAGAACTGGTCCTGCCAGCTGCACGTTCAGTCAGAAAACGCATCATTTCAAATGATTTAACTTCTTCATCATGAGGCCGAATTTTTGCCTCTTGTCTGAAATGACTTGCCCAAAATAAATGAAGTCTATCTTCACATCTACAAGGGTTTTATGTGCAGTTGATATCAGAAATGTAGATGCGCAGTGTTGTTTTTTCCCCTTAGTCTGATATGAAATCAGGATAAACTTTTCCTGTTTCAGGTCAGTTGTTAGTTGGGGACCAAAATTAGTTCTGTTTTCTAAATGTCAGAATAATGACAGAGACTTTCTCCAGAGTGAGAAGTGTCCATCATCTCCTCAGTATCTGGTCTCGTTGTCTCTAAACTGTCTGTCTCACCTGGTGGTGCGTTCATGGTCGTCGTCCATCTGGAGACCCATTAGTGTCCAAGCTTTAACTTCCTGGCTGACGTGTGAGATGTTGCTTCAGTATTTCTCCAGAATGTTCTTTAATCATGATGTCATCTGTTCAGTGAAGTCCACCAGTCCCTCCTGCAGCTGAACACGCCCACATCATGATGCCGCCACCCCCGTGCTTCACAGCTGGATGCTGTTCTCAGTCTTGCAGTGACTGTTAATCATGTTCTGAACTGTCCTTTTGATGTTCAAGTCTTAAATGTCAGATAATCTTCCATCTGCCACCATCTTCCAGAGTTCTGAGACTGAAATAGTTTCCCGCTACATCTGCTCGGGTGTTTGGACCGATGATGCTCTTCTGCGCCACACGTTCATCAGCTGACTAAAGAAAACTTGATTTGAAGTTTGTGGTCATCACCCTGGTTTTATATCTTTCAGAGAACATGAACCAGATGCAACAATGACATCCAGATTTGGTAAAACCTACAGCCGCAAAGGAGGGGAGGGCACGTCCAAGTTTGACGAAGTTCTGTCCACCAAGAGAGGCACCCTCAGCACCAAATGGGGCGCCACCACCTACAAGGCCAAGGTGGGCTCCAAGCGGGTCAGCGTCCCCTGGAATGACGCCGCCTCGGAGGTTTCCAAGAGGCCACGCCCCTCCGGGGACGTCACGGAGGACCCTTTCGGGTTCGACAGCGACGAGGAGTCCAAACCCGTGTCGTCCCGCAGCGGCAGCAGCAAGTCGTCGCCCGCCAAGCCGGCTTCGGCGGAGCCCCCGCGGGCGGAGAGGCCGGGCGCCCGTCTGGACCCGGGGAGCAGGTCCAGCTGCCAGCAGGGGTCCCGCACCGCGGCGTCCGCTCCCGGGGCGTCGTGGTCGAGCAGCGACAGGGGCCCGTCCAGGCTGGCGGAGGACGGCGGGCGGTTCGTCAACAGCGGCGGCGCTAACACAGGTAATACCCCAACACCTGATGAGTTCACTTTCAGCTCTGCTGTCTGTAAAATCCCTCTGAACTGGACTCTGGATCAAAAGGTCCTTCTGACCCGGTTCTCTCTGGTTGAGTCCAGATCTGGTGAGGGCTCGGTCCTCATTCTGTCCAGATAACGTCTTCCCCTCTTTTCTGTCGGCCATTTTTCATGTGCAGTGTTGCAGGCCGCTAACTGCTCCAGGACCAGGATATAATCATGGAGCTCCTTACATTCACAGTAGGGGTCCACGATAACTATCGGGTCGATAACTATTGACCCGATAACAGGAAATTATGACGTTAACTCCGATATCACGACGAACAGCCCCGATAACATATATATTTTTGTCAACACGGCAGTGTCTCGCTCCCTCTGAGCCTTGAATGACCGGCAGTGAATCAGTGCGTTTACATGGGAAGTTTAATTCCTCTTTAATTCAGAATTAAAGTTAAATCTGAATAAAAGTTACCATGTAAACACCTAATTCCATAATTCCGAATTAAACTTAATTCTGAAGTAAGTGGCTGGTTTATTCCCATTTTAATTCCAAATTAATTAATTCCGCGGTCATGTATACACTCATTCCTAACCGAGTTGTTGCTAAGTTTGTTTTCTTCCGGTAGACGTAAATACTAGGGCTGTCAAAGTTAACGCGTTAACGCAAAATAATTTTAACGCAACTAATTTTTTTAACGCGCGTTAACGCGACACAGCCTGGCCGTTTATGTACAATAGTAGAGAGGAGAGTAGGTTTAATGAGCCTCGGGCCCTTCCGTAGTTGTAGTCCTGTAGTCCTCCGTAGTTCTGTCAAAACAGGAAGTCATGCACTGACGTCGACGTCAATGCCGCAGACAGACAGACGTAAACAAACCGTTAGCAGTAGCTGGATACAAATAATAAATGGATACTTATATACTATTTTGAATGGTAAGTTCAGCTTCAAAACCTTGCCTGATGGCTAACTCCACAAGATAAATGTTGTTTGTGTTTACTGTCGATGTGAATTTAGTTACCACTGGAGTCTGACTACTGAAATATCACTTGTCGGCCAATGAGAGCTCTGATGCAGAGACCCCCCCCCCTGTTTGAAGCAAATAAACGGAAATATTTTTTATGAAGAACATAAGAGAAAATATTGAGTATATATATAATATATAATGGATTTGGCATTGTAGCAATAAATAAACATGCATTTGTTTTGCATAAGGCAAGCATTTGTGTACTCTCATATTAGTCAACTTTATTTGCAACTTTATTTGCGATTCAATTCAAAGTGCTTTACAGATGCAGTCACAAGAAGGCAAATAGAATCATTCCATATAAGCATAAAAATAATCAATAATAAATAAAATTAATTAATTAAATAAAAAATGAAGAGTGCAGATAAAATCCTTCCAGTCATCATCTTCACATCTAAACAGAACTGTTTTCAGTCTGGATCTGAACATTGTCAGAGTTCAGGTCTGTCTAACATCTTCTAGAAGACTGGTCCAGATTTAAGGAGCATAAAACTGAAATGCAGCTTCACCTTGTTTAGTCCTGACTCTGGACACCAGCAGGAGACCACTACCTGAGGTTCTCAGAGTCCAGGTTGGTTCAGATGGCTCTAACATGTCAGAGATGGACTTTGGGGCCATGAAGAGACTTGAACACAAGTAGAGCTGTTTTAAAGTCTATTCTCTGAGTGACAGGAAGCCAGAGACCTCAGGACTGGACTAATATGGTCATATTTCCTGGTTCTAGTCAGGACTCGTATTAATAAGAGTAATACAACTTGAAAAAGATCTGTATAAGGTAGATTTAGAACAGATAAAAATATGCGATTAATTTGAGATTAATCATGATTAATTATTGACAGTCATGCGATTAATCTGATTAATTATTTTGAGAAATTGACAGCCCTAGTAAATACGTAAAGACGTCCGCCCCCCCCATCCAATCAGAACCCTTCCCAACCCCCAGACCTTAAGCAGAATTGGATAAAGCCGAACAAACGTGTTTTCCGTGTAAACCTCAATTCAGAATTACTATTTCCATGTAAACTCGAAGGAAAAATAGTTTAATTCGGAACTATTAATTCCGAATTAAAGAACATCATGTAACCGTGGCCAATGTTATGTTCAAGTGACGTCGGCATAATCAGAAAAACGATTTCTCAATCAGGAAAATCAAGAATACCCCTTCATGCCAGAAAACAACTCGTTAACTCGTCATAATTTTAGTAGTTGCTGACTTGAAAAGTACCAGTACCAGTAGCAGGGCATAAAATTAGAATTTTTACCCAGCAGCCCCTGGCTACCAGGTTTTTGAAGTTGGTACCTAGCTAGCAGTTTTGGCCCCGTAGACTGCTGACATCATCATGGACGCTCCCAGCATGCTCAGCAACTTCAGCCAGCTCTTTAGTTTCCTGTGTGCCATTAATGGACAAACTGATCAATCCAGGTGTGTCTGGCGTTGCTGTGAGGTCAGACACACCTGGATTAATCAGTGTGTTAATTAATGGCTGAAGTTCAGGAAGTAGTGCAGCTGTGCATAAAGCCACGTTAACATGATGTCAACATTCATTACAGCCTAAATTAAAACACTAAAGGGGTAAATATGAAGAGTATTTATTTGAAGGGATTTCCATATTTTTTGTTTTTTAACATTGCTTGTATTTACATTTACATTTGATTTTAATTCCACACATTGTTTTCATTTCATATTGCTCTTCTTTTGCAGTTTTTCATCTCATTTCACGTGACTTTTCTTTACTCTTTTAATGATTTATTGTACTCTTTTGTAGCAGACTTAGCATTTTTTATGACTGTTTTGAAAAGAGTGTATTCTAGTAGTTTTATTTTACATGAGAGATTCTCTGTAACAATGCATTCGTTTTGCATTCGTCCATCTTCAGTTTGGTCCATCTGTCCATCGCTGGGTTAGACGCATGTGTAGTTATGACCTCTGGCAAACGATGTGCACCCTAAACATGGCCACTTTTCACCAAATAAACTTTGTTTTTAGATTATTTAGACATGTTTGCCTTCGTGACACATGACAAATGTGCAGAAATCATAGAAAAGAAAAGTTTTTTTTCTAAGCTGATGGTGGATTTTGTGGCAGAAAAAAATGGTTGAAATGGTGAAATTTTGGTCGCGTTTGGCGACCAGTTAGTCGTGATTTAATGCCCTGAGTAGCCACACCTATGGACTGGTAGGGATTGGTACTGGTACTGGTACCGGTACCTAGCTGGGTCAGTTATCGTCTGTATTTCTGACATTTTTGCGTCGTTTAACTGAATCACTGTTCATTTCAACGTTAAAATGATGAATAACTGGACAGGAAGCTGCTGCAGCTTCAGCGGTGGATGTGGGTCGTCATCAGAACCAGGAGCAGCCCGCCGTCCTGACAGAAGGGAGGTGATAACGGTAGAATATTACAGAGCCGTCGGCAGTTCATTTTAAAAGATTTTAGAGGATGGGTTCTGGCTGGTTTGGGTCCAGTAGGAAACACTCAGCAGTGCAGATTTTGATCTTCTTGTGTTAAACAAATTTGCAAGCAGAGATGGGCTGACAGGATACCGGTACTTCCTCCTTTCTGTGCACTGGACCCTGTAACTCGTGCACCAACAGTTATCACTCATTTGCCTCCTTAAAGAGGGTCAACTCAGCTGACATGTTGAATTTGTTAAATTAAAACTGTTTCTGGTGTTTTGGGGTGAACAAAAGAAGACTAAAGAGATGCCAGAACTCTCTTTAGCATTGTTGCTGCTTTTAATCCACTCGTGTTCAGGCCCTGGAGGGGGAGGGGCCTAAACCTGACCCTGATCACCTGGTCTGGATAATATAAGCAGGAACATCAGGTTCCTTTCAGATGTACCTGAAAACTGAACGTAGGTGATTTGAGTCTAAAACCTTCACACCTGCAGGCTGTAGTTCCCTTAAAACCAACTTGAGTTCCTTCTACTGATTTAGTTCCTTTGTCCTGATGGAGACGCAGCGTTAGCTTCATCTATTAGGAACCAACTCCTCACCTCTCCTGGTACCAAGGGTTGGGCATCGTTTGGATTTTAACGATTATGATTCCGATTCCGATTCTCTGTTTCGATTCTTGTTCAAAACGATTCTCGATTCCGATTCTTTGATGTGTAGGTCAACAGATTGTGACTTTTCTAACAGTAGAATTTTTTCATTAAAACAAACTGTGCCACATTTACACAGGAAACAGGCCATTTTTATTCTTCCACATGCTAGCATGCACATATGCACACACAGAATTCACTTACAGCCTAAATGTTAAACAACTTACATACATACATTTTACCCAACAAAAAAATGAAATCAACAGTTTTTGTTTAGGAAGATGACCATATCTGCTCTTTCAGAAACAGACAGATAAACGCCGACAAAAACATAACCTCCTTGGTGGAGGTAAAAATTGTTTGTTTACCTGGTTGCTGGGTTACGCTCATACAGACAAGGGGCCCTCCTAGCCAATGGGATGCCAGGAAGATGCTAGCCGATAGCTAATGGCAGAGCAGCTACAAGTATGTTTTCGTTCGGTAAACTCTGGGAGCTGCTAGTAGCAGCGCTACTGGATTTTTGCCTTTCGTATCCTGAAATTTCTTTCGTAACAAGAGGCGATATTTTCCCGTTGATGCATTTCGTAACCTGAAAACTTCGTACGTAGAAACGTTCGTAAGTAGAGGAACCGCTGTAGATGAGAAGGCAAGAGTTTCTGGATGAAGACGGACTCTGTTGCAGTCGAAGAAGCGACGGGAGCAACGCAGTGAGTTAAATACGCTACACTCGTTTATTTTTGTGATGTCATGCAGGTGAAGGTGTTTTGCCATATTAGTCGTGCTCCCTCCTTTGGCGGTAACACGCTTCCCGCAGGTGTTTACCTGCGCCAGGTAGCCGTCATTTCCCGGACTGAAATGCAGCCAAACTCCAGAGCGGCGTCTCTTGGGATCCATGTTGTGGTGAGTGAAGTCCCGTCGGCGACGGACGTGACGTCGACGCTAGCATGGAGTTGAGTAACATCAACTAACTAGTGTAGTAAATCAAAGAAAAAAAAAAAAAATTAGCGCGGACATTTAGGAACCGAAAAAAAGGAATCGAAATTCAAAAATCTTCTAAACGATTCCAGAACCGGACGCTAGGAACCGACTCCTACTGGGAATCGTTTTTCGGTGCCCAACCCTACTTGTACCTCAAGAGTCTCCAACTCCAGTCCTCGAGAGCTGCAACCCTGCGTGTCCAGATGTTTCCCTGCGTGTCCAGATGTTTCCCTGCGTGTCCAGATGTTTCCCTGCGTGTCCAGATGTTTCCCTGCGTCTCCAGATGTTTCCCCGCTTCAGCGCACCTGATTGAAATGAACGGATCACCATCAGCGGGTCATCCAGGTCTGTAACGACTCGTTCATGTGAATCAGGTGCAGAAGCAGGGAAACATCTCAGACCTGCAGGGTTGAAGCGCTCGAGGATTAGAGCTGGAGACCCTGTTGTTCCTGGTTTCAATCCTAGCTTCTTTTTATTATTTTTTAACAGATCTCTCTGCCCCCCCCCCCCCCCCCCCCTTCAGTCCCACCTTCTGCAGCTTTGACAGACCTGCCAGGCTCCTGTTAAAGATCTTGACATCACAGATGTTTCCCTGCTGGTTTTAAATGATTTCTGAGTCTTTTTTAACGGGTCTACAGTTCAGCATTGGGCCCGATCGTAGCAGCTGAAATCGCTGATTATCACTCCAGACTGACATTCATGCTCGGCTGTTAGCGTGCGTAGTTGCGCGCTGTTTTCGTAGGTTTTGTGGATGGAGCACTGATCCTGACGAAGCTGCAGCTGCACCGATGACGCTCTTCACTTCCTGGGATCGGCCTCACGCTTTCATTTCACGCCATTTGAGACAGTCTGGTGGAGGTTTGAAGGTGTGCGTTAGTGACTTGCAGCGTCCATCTGCATTAGCCGTTAGCTTGGGCTAATCTGTTCCATCTCCATGTTAGTAAATCATCTTTACCTTCGTTAGAGGGAGGTGGGTGTTTGTGTCCGTTTAAAGGAAGAAGACGGTTCGGTTCTTCCTCGGTCCAGTTTTAGTACCACACCAGCAGGGACTCATCCTGACGCGACGCTCCACCTGGTTGGGAAATCAGCAGCCATGCTAGCGGCGTCGTCATCTCTGCTCCTGAGGTGTCACGTCTTTATTTGAATCCTCGGAGCAGAACGGGCTGATTTCTGTCGGTGGTTCCTCGTGTGCAGAGGCCCGTCGCTGCCGTCTGCCGAGGAAGAACCGAACCGCGTTGATCACCAGAACCAGTAAATCTAGATAAGAGCTCATCTGGATCTGAGTCAAACACAACCATCTCTGCTGCACAGAGGCTCAGTGTTTCAGGCTGATGGATGAGGAGAGTCCAGCCAGAACTCCACTTCAGATGTATGTGTGTGTGTGCGTGCGTGTGTGTGTGTGTGTGTGTGTGTGTGTGCGCGTGTGTGTGTGTCAGCATCTGTGCTGGTTCTGGGTGTATTGACTCATGAATGTACAAGCGTGGAGGCTGATCTGTCCACAAATAACTCATCACACTCACCTGCCAGCAGTGTTCTGGTATCTGACCGTCCACGTGTCTCAGACGTCTTCAGTCTAAAGGCGTCACGTGCACGTGGGTCTATAAACCTGTAAGAAAATGATGCCCCCTGTGTCCTTCTGAGTTTATGTCAAACCCAAGGGTTTTTGTTAGGGATGCATGATAACTGTTGTTTAAAACCGATACCGATAACCGATAACACACACATATACCTAAGATCATTACATCAATACTATGAACAAAACCAGAAATAGTTTGGACTCTTTAAATGAACAGATATTTATTTTTTTCAATGAAAAACTATTGTCAAGCCTCTCAAACATTTTCATAAAGCTATCAAACAAACCTATTTGATATCTCACATTAACTTAAATAAGGTTCATTACTGACTGATATAAAAAATAAAGGCTCCTTGAACTGATGGAAATACATGCATCAGAATTACTAACTGAAAAAGATTAACATTTAAAGGATTTTGGCCTGTGGTTCCATTTAAATTAATACCTTTAATTAAAGTAAATGAGGTTCAGTAGTTTTTATTTTTTATTTTTTAATCTCATTGAAGCTTTAGATGAGAGGAATGAAGGAGAGGGAGAGACTGCTGCTGGCTTGCGCACGTTAGCATTAGCTTCCGTTAGCTCGCGTTTCAAAACTCCATGGAAGCGATTGTTATGTTGTAGGTGGCTGATCAGGTTTTACGTATTAAAGCTTGTGCTTCCCTCCTCGTAGAATTCACTCGGAGGATTCGTCACAAATAACCACCAAACTATCTTCTTCTGAAACTTTAACCAAGTTCCACGCCGCCATGTTTGTTGTGATCAGCGCTGTGCTGCAGGCTGCATTCAAGGTGTAACGTAAATTCCGACGTTCCCTCATTTGCTAGTCGTTCTTTCAGCCTTTTCTATTTTTTCTATTTTTATGTGTAACATGAGGGAAAATACTGCGAATATCAATTCAAGTCAGCAACTACTAAAATTATGAGCGAGTTAACGAGTTGTTTTCTGGCATGAGGGGGTATTCTTGATTTTCCTGATTGAGTAATCGTTTTTCTGATTATGCCGACGTCACTTGAACATAACATTCACTGCCGGTCATTCAAGGCTCAGAGGGAGCGAGACACTGCTGTGTTTGACAGAAATATAAATGTTATCGGGGATATTCGTCGTGATATCGGAGTTATCGGGATGACATCATAATTTCCTGATAGTTATCGTGCACCTCTAGTTTTTGTAACTTCTCTTGTGCAGAAACAATGGGACCCTGAATTAAAAACAGCTTTCACTGACTTGTAAAAGCATGTGACCTGTTGAAAGTAAAGAAATGTACCATTACAGCGGCCAGTCTGAAAGATGTTGATCCATGTAGACGTTTATGATATTCAGTCTTCTGGGACCGGAGGAAAGCAGCTGTAGCAGTTAAACCGACAGAGATGGAGCTGCTCACCAGAACCAGACCGTCAGAGATGCAGGATGGAAAGTCCCTCCATCCTTTAGTCTGCAGGACGCCACATCCAAAGTTTCCCAGAAGAATCCCAGATTTCAGTTTCCCGCTGAACTCCGGTCAGTTTGAAATGAGCTGAGATGTAGCAGTGATGCTCTCTTCACCATCTCAGGATGATACCCAGTAAATCTGGCCGTCCAGTCAAACTGGAAACCAGATGATGACGATGATGGTCACGAGCTAAATACCCAGAACATCTGTTCAGAGAAGCTGGCCCATTCAGCTCGCTCTCTCATTTTTGGTTTGCTTTTATTAAATTTCTCATGAATCGCACGACTTTGCCACATTTGGGTAGAAACAACATTTGCGTTTGAATAAGAACAGGTCGTCTTCTGTGCAGCGCAGACGCGCTGATGCTAATCTGTGAACCGGTTTCCTGTCTTGGTGGCGGCTGTTCAGTTGACATCTGGGAGTTCAGTCAGTTTGAGAGTTTGAAACCAAAACGTTTGTGCCGTTTTCTGTCGATCAAAAACAAAGTCAGAACGTAGGAGTATCTCCTGAGCATCTCTTGAGTGTCTTCTGAGTGTCTCCTGAGTATCTCCTGAGCGTCTCCTGAGCATCTCTGAATGTCTCCTGAGCGTCTCCTGAGCGTCTCCTGAGCATCTTTTGAGTGTCTCCGAGTGTCTCCGAGTGTCTCCGAGTGTCTCTGAATGTCTCTGAGTGTCTCTGAGCGTCTCCTGAGTATCTTCTGAGTGTCTCCGAGTGTCTCCGAGTGTCTCTGAGTGTCTCTGAGTGTCTCTGAGTGTCTCTGAGTGTCTCCTGAGTGTCTCCTGAGTATCTTCTGAGTGTCTCTGAGTGTCTCTGAGTGTCTCTGAGTGTCTCCTGAGCATCTCCTGAGCATCTCTGAATGTCTCCTGAGCGTCTCCTGAGCATCTTTTGAGTGTCTCTGAGTGTCTCTGAATGTCTCTGAGTGTCTCTGAGTATCTCCTGAGTATCTCCCGAGTGTCTCCGAGTGTCTCTGAGTGTCTCTGAGCGTCTCCTTCCTACGTCCACGGGCTGAAGGTTGGTTGCAGCCAGATGCTGCTGCTCATCAGCCCTCGGTGACGTGATCCTCAGCAGCTGTGCAGACCTCCAGAAAAGCAGATGTTTTCACAGTTTGCTGATCTGGAGTATTTAGATGTGTGTTAACACAATGCCAACAGGGAAAGAAATAATGAATTGTTGCTTCGTCGGTTTAGTTCAACCGAAGTTCAGCTATTTAGAAAATGTTTTGGACTTTGAATGTTCTACAGTAAGTGGAAGACAGTTCCCAGTCTCCCCAGGACAGTTAGACCCTAACGGTGGTGGAGAGGTGAAGATTGGCATAAACTCAGGTCACACAGGTCATGCTGGGTCATGTGACCAAACAATGATCCCAAACACAACAGCAGATCTGCATCAGACTCTCTGAAAAAAATCAAAGAGTGAACGTTGTGGAACGTTCCTGTTAGAGCTGAGCGATTTTATCGATTCTGCGATATATATCGATTAGGGATGCACACGGTTAACCGTTTAACAGTTTAACCGATAACAATAACTCTAACTGATTAATACTAACGGTCAATTTTGTTTTTAAGCTACGTAATTCAATCAACTCATGCGGGCGTGTCGACAGGTGCAACAGGCCTCTGATTGGTCAATTCTACATCCGTGTAGAAAAGAGCGCGTCATCGACAAAATACCCACATCTGTACGATTCTGGTTCTCCACGCTACAAAGACAGCACATATTCTAGTAATTCATGGAGGGAGATAGCGATGAATGTGGGTCTGGATACGGCCGAGACGGTGAGGAAGTGGAAAAACGCAAGAGATAAGTTTAGTAAGTTTAGCTAGTTTGTGATTGTCACTCTTGCGTTGTGGCGTGGAATAACATAGCGGAGACCGCGCTAGTATAAATCAAAAGTAACAGCGGCAAGAGGACGGTGACACATTGCCGTGAGAGTATACACGGAGAAGTGTCCGCATGCGTCCACGACAACGCACGCAATGTCGCGGCAGCCAACCCTCCCGGACTTATCAGTTAACGGTTATTAATCGTTAAAGGGCGTCGGTTAACGGTCATAAAAAAAAATCCAAAATGTGCATCCCTAATGTCGATATTTTATCGAGTATCGATTTTTTCAGCCGTGGGTATCGATAGTTTTAAGCTTCTTTCTAAACCCCCCCGTGTCCCACCTTTAAAAGCTTGCAAGCAACAATTTGCTCTGTTTAAATAAATGAAACAAATTTTCTCAACAAATCTTTTATTTTTGTCCAGCATTTGCAAGCTGCCTGTCAGCCATATAATGTGTAAATGTCTTGTAAGATGAATATCGATATATATCGTATCGTGAGCCAAATATCGTTTATCGTATTGTATCGCGAGATAAGTGTATCCCTACAGCCCTGGTTCCTTAACGTCCGGTTCTGGAATTGTCTAGAAGATTTTTGAATTTAGATTTTCTTTTTTTTTCAGTTCCTAAATGTCCGTGCAAATTAATTTTTTTTGTTGTTGTTTTTTTGTTTTGATTTACTACTGCTAGTTTGTTGATGTTACTCCGCCCGGCGTCCTCAACTCCGCGCTAGTGGCGATGTCACGTCCGTCACCAACGGGACTTCAGTCGCCACAACATGGATCCCAAGAGACGCCGCTCTGGAGTTTGGCTGCATTTCAGTCCAGGAAATGACGGCTACCTGGCGCAGTGAAACACCTGCGGGAAGCGTGTTACCGCCAAAGGAGGGTTCACGACTAATATGGCAAAACACCTTCACCTGCATGACATCACAAAAATAAACGAGTGTAGCGTATTTAATTCACTGCACTGCGTTGCTCCCGTCGCTTCTTCGACTTCGTCCAGAAACTCTTGCCTTCTCATCTACAGTGGTACCTCTACTTACGAACGTTTCTACGTACGAAGTTTTCAGGTTACGAAATGCATCAACGGGAAAATATTGCCTCTAGGTACGAAAGAAATTTCTGGATACGAAAGGCAAAAATCCAGTAGCGCTGCTACTCGCAGCTCCCAGGGTTTACCGAACGAAAACATACTTGTAGCTGCTCTGCCATTGGCTATCGGCTAGCATCTTCCTGGCATCCCATTGGCTAGGAGGCTCCTTGTCTATATGAGCGTAATCCAGCAACCCAGGTAAACGAACAATTTTTACCTCCGCCAAGGAGGTTATGTATTTTGGAGGCCAACTGTAAGTTGAGTTGAGTTTACCGAACTTGTCGGCTCTGTATCTCGGTTTGAAATCGGCACGTCCGAACTGCTCTGCGATTGGCTATCGCTGGCAATCGCTTAGCATCTTCCTGGGATCTACTACATGATCTATCTACTGCTGCGGAGCATCACAGTTTTGTTCTTTTTGGTTTCATTTTTGTCACATGATTAACGGCGCGGTACGACTGTATCTGCCCTCTGAGAAGTTGAAGTGACTGAAACGTTCATCTGAACCTTGACCGATGCTGCTTGTCTCCTCAGGGAAGTCCAGGCAGAGCTCCTCGTCGTGGGCAGAGAACCAGCACAGCTACTCGTGGTACCAAAACGCCTCTGAGAGCGACAGGAAGCCGCTGGCCCAGACCGCCACTCTGAAGACCGGCTCCAAGGCCGAGTCTACTTATGACTCCTGGGAAGCTATTATGGGTCTCCGGCCGCCGTCACCCACCCAGGAACCTCGAAACCCCGCCCCGGCGCTCTCCTGGGCATCAACGGGCATCGGCTCGGGTCTGCTGGAACCGGTGCAGACCCGGTACGAGAAGCCCCCCTCTCCTCCACGGCTGCAGAGCCCCAGCGACGACCCAACGGGGGAGTCGGACCTCGCCGAGACGTCCGATTTCTCCCAGATTTCCACTTCTTTGTCACTTGAGAGGAACTCGAACTGTCGGACGTACAGGAGGCCCAACAAATACGGCAAAGCTTCGGACCCCGGCGGCTTTTTCCGGCGCCGTTTTCGGCACAGACCTTCCCAAGTCCACAACGGACGGCGGCAGCACCAAAACGGCAGCAGGCGGAGGTGGGGCGGGGCAGGGGGAGGGACCACACGGTGCTGCACCCGTCCTCCATATCCATGTTCAACGTCACCATCCAGTCCCGGGCAGTGGAGGAGTTCAGCGGCGACGCGGCGCCTACCGGTGGAGGAGGCGGCGGCGGCGGCGGCGGCGGCGGCAGTAGCGCTGGTTCTGACAGTACGGCGCAGCCGGGAGAGCTGGGATGGCAGCGGAAGAAGGTGGAACCGCAAAATCAAAGGTAATGTAGTACAAAAAAAATCTCTAAGGTGCCGAGTACGTGACCTCCACCAGGGGGCAGCGACATAATCAGACCCAAACCCACAAACCCTTTGATTTTCTTCTTCTTCTCTAGTAGACGTCATCAGACAGCTTGTTGCATCAGTATATCTATTAAATCATTCCTTTATTGACTGATCCGTCACATCTCTGTTATTTCTCGGTATTTTCACACATTTTCCAACAGATTTCAGAGCTAAATTTAGATCTAATGTTGCAGTAAATCCTGCACCAGTCACGGCCGGTTAGAAACCGCTACAGCTGAACGCGTGGGCGCCGAGCTGAAAGGATAAAAGATGCACATCAGTTTCTTTCCTCCAGGAAGGTGTCCAGTTATTGAAATAAATGTGGGCGGTGCCTAATTGTTCCAGTACAGCTGGCCAATCAGAGCAGGCCGAGCTTGTCAGGAGGACGTGGAGCCCAAAGGTGTTAATGTGAAGAGACATTTTAGTCATTGTTTCATGGAAACGTGAAAGTGGAAACTCTGATAGGAACTAGAGGTGCACGATAACTATTGGGCCGATAACAGGAAATTATGACATCATCCCGATAAGTCCGATATCACGACGAATAGCCCCGATAACATTATATTTTCTGTCAACACAGCAGTGTCTCGCTCCCTCTGAGCCTTGAATGACCAGCAGTGAATGTTATGTTCAAGTGACGTCGGCATAATCAGAAAAACGATTACTCAATCAGGAAAATCAAGAATACCCCCTCATGCCAGAAAACAACTCGTTAACTCGGTCATAATTTTAGTAGTTGCTGACTTTAATTGATATTTGCAGTATTTTCCCACATGTTACACATAAAAAAAGAAAAAAATAGAAAAGGCTGAAAGAACGACTAGCAAACGAGGGAACGTGGGAATTTACGTTACACCTTGAATGCAGCCTGCAGCACAGCGCTGATCACAACAAACATGGCGGCGTGGAACTTCGTTAAAGTTTCAGAAGAAGATAGTTTGGTGGTGGTTATTTGTGACGAATCCTCCGAGTGAATTCTACGAGGAGGGAAGCACAAGCTTTAATACGTCAAACCTGATCAGCCACCTACAACATAACAATCACTTCCATGGAGTTTTGAAATCACGCTAACGTGAGCTAACGGAAGCTAATGCCAACGTGTGCAAGCCAGTAGCAGTCGCTCCTCTCCCTCATTCCTCTCATCTAAATCTTTAAGATTTAGATTAAAAAATAAAAACTACTGAACCTCATTTACTTTAATTAAAGGTATTAATTTAAATGGAACCACAAGCCAAAATCCTTTAAATGTTAATCTTTTTCAGTTAGTAATTCTGATGCATGTATTTCCATCAGTTCAAGGAGCCTTTATTTTTATATCAGTCAGTAATGAACCTTATTTAAGTTAATGTGAGATATCAAATAGGTTTGTTTGATAGCTTTAAGAAAATGTTTGAGAGGCTTGACAATAGTTTTATATTGAAAAAAATAAATATCTGTTCATTTAAAAAGTCAAAACTATTTTTGGTTTTGTTCATAGTATTGATGTAATGATCTTAGTTATATGTGTGTGTTATTGGTTTTAAACAACAGTTATTGTTCCTCCCTAATAGGAACAGATGTGTTGACGCATTTTATTGGAAATCCAACGTCTTCTAGAAAAACAGGGAAGCGTCCAGGAGGAAACTCGTTCACTCAGTGTTGCTTTATCAACTGTCCAGGCCCCTTTTTTTTTTTTTTTTTTTTTTAAATTGAATTAAATTTTATTTTTTACTTTATTTGCTATAAAAGCATGTCGTGACCTCTGAACAAACCCACCTGCTCCCCCTGAACGTCAGGAAACTGAAATCAGACGTGTTAAATGAGTATTTTCTTTAAATAAAACAGTGCAGACACACAAAATGATTGGCTACAAACTGCAGTTTTGTGTTTAAGGAGCTGAATTTATTTTGTTTTTATTTCCTTAACTTCTGTTTCTTTTTCCTCTTTGCTGTTTGGATAAAACAGGATTATAATTCAGTTCAGATGGAAATAAAACTGTATTTTTCTTCGTGCTGATCCGAACGTTTCCCGGCTGCACGGCGCTCACCGCCGCCGTCTCGGTGTGTCTCTGTGCGTCCTCAGGCAGAACCAGTCCAAGCCCAAGAGGGACGTGAAGCAGGACCTGTTTGGGTTTGAAGACTCCCATCAGGAGGACGGCCACTCCAGCTACAAAATCAAATACTTCGGCTTCGACGACATGAGCGACAGCGACGGCGTGGACAATGACGACGACGACGACTTCGGGAGCTCCAGAGAGAGGAGGAGGAGGGCCGAGAAGGCCGCCGTCTCCACGGTGACGCCGGTGGTCTCCGTGGAGGAAACGGAGTCCGACGACATACCGGATCCGTTTGAGATGCTGGAGCGTCGGGAGGAGCTGATGGTGAAGGAGAGCAGGAAGAACTCTGAGAGGCGGGACGGCAGGATACGAACAGGTGAGTGATGACACGTGCACAGGTTGTTCTGTCTGAAAACGGAGGGGGGGAGGGGGGGGTTACATACAGCTGGAACTATCACAATAATTGGTTTGAATCAGTGACCTGGATCTCATTCTTCGTCCTCACATGATCTGACGTCACTGCTGCAGAGACCACCGCTCACTCTGTTTACATGTAAACATCACTTTCCACGCCGCTGCGTGGCGTTTACCTGCAGAGAGCTCCTGTTGGCCGTTCGTTTGGATCCACGGCGTCCAGAGGTGTTAGGTTATGTAGGGATGCACGATAACTGTTGTTTAAAACCGATACCACACACATATACCTAAGATCAATACATCAATACTATGAACAAAACCAAAAACAGTTTAGACTCTTTAAATGAACAGATATTTATTTTTTCCAATATAAAACTATTGTCAAGCCTCTCAAAACATTTTCATAAATCTATCAAACAAACCTATTTGATATCTCCACATTAACTTAAATAAGGTTCATTACTGACTGATATAAAAAAAATAAAGGCTCCTTGAACTGATGGAAATACATGCAGCAGAATTACTAAGCTGAAAAAGATTAACATTTAAAGGATTTTGGCTTGTGTTGCATTTAAATTAATACCTTTAATTAAAGTACCCCCATGAGGTTCAGTAGTTTTTTTTTGTTTTTTTTTTTATCTCATGGAAGCTTTGATGAGAGAGATCACTTGAGGAGAGACTGCTGCTGGCTGCGCACGTTAGCATTAGCTTCCGTTAGCTCACGTTAGCGTGATTTCAAAACTCCATGGAAGCTTGTTATCTCTGTAGGTGGCTGATCAGGTCTTACTATTAAAGCTTGTCTTCTCTCTCTCTCTAGATTCTCTCGGAGGATTCTCTCTAACTCACTCAACTATCTTCTTCTGAAACTTTAACCAAGTTCCACGCCGCCATGTTTGTTGTGCTCAGCGCTGTGCTGCAGGCTGCATTCAAGGTGGAACGTATATTCCCACGTTTCCTCGTTTGCTAGTCGTTCTTTCAGCCTTTTCTATTTTTTCTTTTTTTTTTTATGTAACATGTGGGAAAATACTGCAAATATCAATTCAAGTCAGCAACTACTAAAATTATGACCGAGTTAACGAGTTGTTTTCTGGCATGAGGGGGTATTCTTGATTTTCCTGATTGAGTAATCGTTTTTCTGATTATGCCGACGTCACTTGAACATAACATTCACTGCCGGTCATTCAAGGCTCAGAGGGAGCGAGGCACTGCTGTGTTGACAGAAATATAAATGTTATCGGGGCTATTCGTCGTGATATCGGACTTATCGGGATGACGTCATAATTTCCTGTTTTCGTGCACCCCTAGTTTTTCTTTTTGTGACGGTAAAGGATGAGTCCTAATTGTGTGTGGATCTCCCCCCCGCAGATGTCCTGGACTTCTCAGAGGAAGGCCTCAGAGTGGTGACCGGCGGTCCCAGGAGGCCCCCCCCAAGCAAACCTGTAGAGAAGAACCCCGACACCCTGCGGAGGATCTTCAGCGCACAGAAAAAGGTCAGAGCGGCGCCGCCTTCACCCACACCACATCACATGAAGGTTGACGTAGATGATAATGTCCCTGTCTAAAATGTCAAATTTCTTTATATATCACATTTTAAAAACATCCGGGGTTAGCCAAAGTGGTTTACTAGCTCAGAAATGAAGCAAAAGAGGCAAAAACGGAGTAAAACACATTTGGATTTCATCTACAAAACAATGAAATAACATATTGTTATTTCTAGAATCCAACCTCAAGGGAAGTGTGCACGATAAAATGGTAAGGGGCCCAAAATGGGTCCTTGGGGTACCCCACAGAAGAGCAAAACCCACAGAGCTCTACATAAAAAACTGCTTTGACCCGTTGTGAGCGGTGATGGTTACATCAACCTGTCCCTCCAGTGAGGTCTGATCATCGGCAGCAGCAGTGAAGTGGACCTGGATGGTTCTGGTGGGCGGGGCTTGTCCACCTACTCCCAGCATGACTGTTCTGAGCGTGGGCGAAGCAGAGAGGTTTGGCAGTGATTCATTCATGGCCTCCTTTCTGGATCTCAGGACTGCTTTTCTTTCATTTATTGGTGCTCTAATGGAGATCAGCCTCCATTGAT